>PVIR01000954.1:92712-143084 GCA_004026965.1 Petromus typicus
GGGGACAATGTTGAGATTGTAACAAAAAAGTAAGGAAACAAATTTTATATATATGGGGGGGTGGTAGGGTGGGTGGGGCTATGGGAAAAAATGAGAATTAAGTTGTGTCTTATACTGGTACAAATCCCCATTATGGAGTGCAATCATGATGTGTATATTTAATGTACCAATAAAGATAATTTAAAAAAAAAAGAAAACAATATACTAAATAACATCTTTTTATTAGACATTATTAAAAAGCTTCCCATACACAAGAATAAGTATATAAATATAGGTCATCGAATTGTCAGGAAATTCTGAAAGTCTTGTTTGGAGATAATTAAACAAACAACCAGGATACTACTTTCTCAGCATTTGGGTTGTCTTAATACATAGTATGCAACTAGTCATTTTTATACTCAATTTCTCTTCATTACAACACACCAGGATCATTGAGGATAACCCTACCCCAACCTACATCGACTGAGCAGTAAAATGAGACTAACTTCCCTAACTTAAAACGACCACAAGCCAACATGATAAAAATAAAAACATATGGAAGGAGGCTGGGGATTTGGCCTAATGGTTCCGGTGCCTGTCTTGCAAGCGCAAGGACCCAGGTTCAATCCCCAGTAACCACATACCATACTGGGTGTGGAGACTCATGCCCAGCAGCAACCAGTACCACATCCTACAGTGCCGGGCGTGGTGGCTCACGCCTGTATTCCCAGTACTCGGGAGGCAGAGGCAGGAGGATTGCTGAGATGTGAGTTTGAGACTGAGCTCAGGGCCAGCCTGAACTACAAAGTGAGACCCTGTCTCAAAAAAAAAAAAAAAAACACACATATGGAAGTAAGGGAGGGAGATAAGAGAGATTAAAGCACAATCAAAACAAGTGAGAGGTTATGTAGAAAAAGAAATTCAAGTGGGAAAGAAAGGATCTTTAATCTCAGCAAAAATTAAAGAGAAAACAAAGAACATTTTAAATTTATCAGACTGGCAAACAATGTTAATGCTTGATTTATACTGCTGAGGGTTGTGGGCAAGATATAACCTTGATTAACAATGCTGTACTAAATATTTCAAAACAGCTAGTGGAAAGGAATTTCAATGTTCTCACTGTAAACAGTATCTGTCTGAGGTGATGGACGTACTGAATACCCTGACTTGGTTATTATAATACATGTACACATGATTTGTATCTACAATTATTATGAGTAAACTCTATGCTTAAGTTTTAAGATATAACTTTGGTTTAAAATAAAAACTGGTTACTTTTCTAGAGTCATATACTGTGATATTTAGTGATATTTATCTAGAAAATTTTAAGTGATTATGACCTTGTGATCTTATCACTAGGAATTTAACTTGCAAGTATGTCAGCAAGATTCACATAAAGGAACTTATGCAAAGCAGAATGGAGTAAGTTAAACAGCTATAAACATCAGTTGCTGGCAGAGCATTTCTTTTCCTACTTTTAAGAAATGTAAAACTTCACCACCTTAAAAAAAAATACTTCACCCCTAAACTGGCAACAGCCAAAATATCTAAAAATATACCAAAGATGAAATCACTGTACATCCATTTAATGAAACATCAGATCATCATTAAAGTGAAGAATTAAGATGTCTGTGTTGATGTAAAAGGTGTGCTGAGAATACCCTCCCAAGAAGTCACAAAAAGGAAATGCAATACATTTGAGAGGAGATTTGTACATTTTTTTCCTGAAACTTTAGAATAATCTGCATACTAACTACATAACACATACTACTTTTATTTATCTTTGATGTTATCATGGTTACCTGGATGTAGATTATGGACAATTATCCCCTTCCTCTTTATTCTCTTCCTCAATAAATCTAATTAAAAATAAAACCAGAAAATTTAAAGGACTTAAAATAAAACTTAAGATTGCAACTCCCCAAAGCATGTCGTATGATCATGTCACTTTTGAGGAGACAAACACAACCAAAGTGAAGGAGAGAAAAAAAAGGCAGTGCGGGCAGGACAGATTATACTTGGGTTTAAGATCTTTCTGAGATTTTATTCGAAGATAAAACCTTTCTAAGATTTTAAACAAAATGATAAATTATGCATTTGGACTGTTTGGAGATGGAAGCGACAAATGAACCTAGAAGCTCGAAGTTGTGAACAATCTGGAGGAAAACATCCTTAAAAGCTCACCTGGAAGAACTACCATGTCAGTTCCCAAGGAAGCGGGAAAGAGGTGCACTCACAAAAGGAATTCACAACTTATCTTGTGCAAATAGAACCATAACCCTAGAATGCATTATGAAACACTCTGGCAGATACTTATAAAGCCTAGGACATAAAATCCTGAACTGAATTATTTCACGTGGAACTATAATTCTAGGTTATGCCTCACACCTTCACAAGAATTAAACAAAAAGCCCACAATGTCATATAGTGGTAAAGCTCTTCAACTGTGGAACTCCAATTCTTTATATCCATGATTTTGGAGGAAAACAGTTAAAAAGAAATTGACAAATAATAGTTTCTAGGTAATGAGTCATTAAATTGATAACACAGGTAATGAAATCACAAAGTAGTAGTAATAGTTTGAAGAAAATGATGAAGCACCACTGGAGAAACACACACACACACACACACACACACACACACACACACACACACACACACACACACAGTGTGACTGGCTGAACAAGCACCAAAACCAAACTGCTGCCCAGGCAGTGGCGGCGCATGCCTCATGCCTCTAACCCCAGTGCTCTGAGGGGACGAAGGGGGGAGCACTGCAAGTTCAAGCTTGGCCTAAGCTCAGCAAGACCCTCTCTCAAAAATTTAAAAATCAAAGAAAGGACGGGGATGTACTTCAGTGACAAAGCCCTAGGTTCAGTACCTAGCACCACCAAAAAAAACCCCCAAAAAACCACAAAACAGCAAGGAACTTTTGTTTCCCTACATTAGTTATCAATTTATTATCTCTCAGATTAAAATTTCCCTTTGCTCCTTGATCACAAGTCCCATTTGACCCTGCTATTCCCTTGCTAAGGACATGCATGAAAGAATTAAAAGACTCATGTCACAGCAACATATGTACACCCATGTTTTTACAGCAGCTCAGTTTGTGACAGCTAAATCTGAAAACAATTCAAATGTCCATCAGCTAAAGACTGGATAAAAAAGATATGGTTTTTCCATAAAATGCAGTATTATTCTGCCATAAAAAATGACAAGTTTGAGTCATTTATACTCAAATGGACGTACCTTCAGGACATACTCATAAGTGAAATAAATAGGTCACAGATGAACATATACTGTCTTTTCTTTGATATGAAAAACTGAAAATGTAAACCAGTTCTAGAAAGTATATTAGATATTGTAAAACAGAAAGTATTCAAAGGGAAATGGGATAGGGATAGGTAACAAGGGGACAGAAAAATTGTGATGATAATAATAAAAAAAAAAAGGAAACAAAACTTATGTATACAGGGAGTAGAGGGTTGTAGGGTAGGTAGGGGAATGGGAAAAAAAAGAAAATCAAGCCATGTCATCTACTGGTACAAATTGTCAATGTTGAGTGTGATCACTGTATGTACATAAAATGTACCTATTTAAAAATTTTTTTTAAAAAATGACAATCTCTCCATGCCGGATGTGAAGTGCACACTGTACCTCAGCACTTGGGAGGCTGGGGCAGGAGGGTCACCTGGAGTTCAAAGCCAGCCTGGGCTATTGCTGATTCAAGGCCAGCCTCAATGACACAGAGATCTCATTTAAAAACAAAACTCAAGTCTGGGCCTTTTCATATTTTTCACTTTCCGATGGAATGATGTTTGCCACGCTCTACCAACAGCAGCGGCCTGGAGGAGCTCCTCGGTGCGGACATCACGGGCACGAGTCTGGACAGCTCTGCAGTGGTGCTTCCGGTCAGACGTCTCCCTCTCCTGGCCTCCCAGTGCCAAAGAGTGGTCCCTGTCAGCAGTTCTAAAAAGTGGGCAGCAAGTTCTGGGGGGAAGGCAGGACCAAACTCACTTCTCTACACACAGTGAGCCACGCCGGCCCTGTCCTGTGCAGCAATATGTGACTCACGCGCTGGGTCCCTAGTGCTGCAGACTCCTCCTCCTTAGTTAGTGCCCAAGGCGCCATCGTCACTCCCTGTGTCTGCCTCTAAGTCCCAAAGAATTCTGTTTATTGTGTTTTTGTGGAGTTTTTTATTTATTTATTTTTTTTAGACAGGGTCTCGCTTTGTAGTTAGGCTGGCCCTAAATTCACTAAGTAACCCAAGCGAGCCTAGAACTCGCAGCAATCCTCCTGCCTCTGCCTCCCGAGTGCTGGGATTACAGGCGTGAGCCACCACATCCGGCACTGTGGTATGTGGTACTGATTGCAGTTACTGGGGATCAAACCCACGCCCTCGCACTTCTAAGACAGGCACCAGAACCAACTAAAGCCCTGGCCATTCTGTTACTTCTTACCAGACAATCTAACATTATCCCAGCACTTACTACAGCTAATAATTTTTACTGTCTTTTTTTTTTTTTTTTTAAAGACAGAGTCTTGCTATGTAGTCTAGGCTGGCCCAGAACTTGAGGCAGTCCTCCCTAGTACGGGCCTGTGTCACCAACCCTGGCTCCGCCTCCAAACTGAAGGAAATGACACACAACCCGGACTTGCCGGCTTTCCTGAGGAAGATCATCCCTGCAGTGTGCACAAATAAAGGAGAGAGGACACCTGGCTACTTGCACTTATGCTATCACAGAAGATAACAAATGAAAAGGAGGCTAAATGCTGGATTCTGAAAGTCTGAAGAAGTGGAGAAGCCCTCAGGAGCATTTCTCACTTGACTCCCACAGACATCTCTGGTGATCTTTTGGGAATTTCCATTCTCTCTGACTCATGGTTTCTCTTCTGTTTGCCTCGAAGCACCAAGGGAGGTCTCTTGTAGATGTTTCTCTGCCCTGGGGCTGGCAGCAAATTCCCACAGTTGCTAATCTCTTATCATCTTCAATATCTGGGTTTCTTCAATGGACTTGTTTGGCTTCCTGCCACATTGTCCCCTGGGGAAGTGACTTTATTGCTTTCACTCAGGTGCAATTAAAAGTGGTGTCCCCCTCCAATAGCCAGTTATGGGCCAATACACACAGGGAAGCCACTGCCTCAGGACATGAGCCAAAGAGCTGTATAAACTCGAGGAAACCTAAAATAATATGCTTTCTCTTGGTCAGAAAGAGCCAGAGTTAAAGCCTGAAAGGTTTCAATTTATATAGACATTCTTTGAAAATGAATCCAATGCCTTGATCCCTTCTACCTTTAAGACTAAACTTTTGTGGCCAGGGATTTAGCTCAGTGGTTCTGGTGCCTGTCTTGCAAGCGCAAAGACCCGGGTCGGATCCCGGGTAACCACATACCATACTGGGCGTGGAGACTCACGCCCAGCAGCAACCAGTACCACATCCTACAGTGCCGGGTATGGAGACTCATGCCTATAATCCCAGCACTCAGGAGGCAGAGGCAGGAGGATTGCTATGAATTCAAGGCTGAGCTCAGGGACAGCCTGGACTACAAAAGTGAGACCCTGTCTCAAAAAAAAAAAAAAAAAAAAAAAAACTAAACTTTCCACTGAATCATCTTCCTCAAATTTTTATCCAGATGTGGACAAAATGTATTTAAAGGGAAGCACCCTCATTCAGCCAGGGCGTAGCACAATGCTGCTCAAAAGGATTTTCTTACATGATACAAATGTTACAAATATGCAGTTACTAGACACTTGAAATGTGGTTAGTGTAACTAAGAAATGGGATTTTTAATTAATTTAAATAGCTGCAGGCGGCTAGTGACTCCCATATTAGTCTATAGCATGTGGCCTTCTCTATTAAGGACAGGGACTCCCTTGTGGCAGCATTCCTGTGTGTTTTGTCGGTGGTGTGTAAGTACAGAGAGAAGTAACACAGAAGTCCTTTTCTTTATTCATTCTTTCACAACTTTAGACTACTGTAACCCTTATCCTACCCAATTCCACCCGCCTACGAGCACAGGCACAACAGATTATTCAGCTATAAGAGAGTTTACAAATTCTTAAGAGAATAAAACTCACCTGAACATACTTGTAGCTTGGGAGTGCAGGAGTGACAAGGACATTTTGGTGGCTGCAGAGGACACTGTAGAGTGCAGTAAGGAGAGGTGCTGTTTCAGCAGAGAGGCAACGTTGCGATGCTATGCTAGTTTTTCCTTATCTTATTTATTCCCTACTGAACTGTCTCAGTCCATCCCTTACTCTTTTCCCAAGAAGATTCCTCTACAGTATGACTTGGGACTACAAGGTTTGCACAGGAGAAATCTCTACTCTGGCACAGCTGACGCTGTGAAAAACATTTCTTGTGAGCAGCACTGTTGATGATTAGTTTCCAGGTTAGAAACCTTTAATTTCACGTCTCTGACCCTTATATGGACATAAGCAAAGTAAATGACATCAAGTTTTCGATTCTGAGAATTCTGCTACTAAAAGTAAATGTTAAGGATTTGAAGAGGTGACTCTCCCAGGCTCCTTGGGAGAGACTTATCAAATTGCTAAATAGCTTGAAAATAATTTCTAATCAACTTCAGAAGACCACTTCTGTGTTAGGAGGAAGGGAGGAATAGTTTATATATGGATAAATTTTAAAAGTGCCTCCATTTCTGGGCCTAAAAAGCCCAAGGAACTATATAAAACCTAGTGACCTGAGTCTCAAATAAAATAATACTTCATAAATCTAAATGAATTTAAGCAAAAAAAAAAAAAAAAAAAAAAAGAAAACCTACATCTTCTTCAAAATTTTGGCTATGAATTGTTTCAGTGGAGAATTTATGTTTGGTAATTTGTGTGATTTAAATGAGAGTTTAGGACATGCTGATTAGCTAAGCAGCAGTAAGTTATTTAAACTTACAACTGTAACTATAATCACACTCGTATATTGTTAAGTCAAATTTAAAAGAACATTCAAAATGAGAACAAACAACCTAGTAGAAACTAGCTGGTCCTTGGACTCAATAATATCATGTGGATGGATTCACCACAATCTAAGGAGATCCTGAGTCTTCCAAATTGAAATATATGACAAACAGAAAAGGGTTCAAACTAACCACATTGAAAACGATACTGCAGTACAACTGTCAATAACTACTTCCGTGTGAGAAATATAAATCATAACATAGACTGGATGCTATCTGATCTATGTATCTCCTAAGAACATAAGTACATGAGGAGGTGAAATTTAATCAGAAAAGACATATTCTAAGATACAATGCTGCCCTAGAAGCCAATTAATCTCATTCGTTGGTGTGTCCTTGCTGTAACCCACTCATTAGAGATTTGTTCTAGACCTAGTTTCTCCTGGACTCTGATCTCCTTTCCCAAAGTCAGCGGGAAAGGCATCTCTGCCTGTTGGCCCTCACCGACGGCACATACTTCATAAGGAGTCAATCACTTCACAGTGAAATGAAGGATTGAGAAGTTCAGTGAAGAGGGAAGGATCTGAGAAGAAGGAGGGGAGGGAGGAATAAAAGGAAAGAGAGAGGCAGGGGCAGGAAAGAAAGAAGAAAGACTATCTTGCCATCCTGTAATTAAAGAATTCTTAAAATTCTAAGCTTAAACTCTTCAAAAACGCAAACAGAATTCTGACATGAGTAAAGACACACATTATCCCATTTGATTTAAACGTCTTTGTTCCTTTTACGTCTACAATGTGTTGGGCCTTTGGTGAGAAATCTATACACTACTGACTCAGCAGTCAGCTGGACTTTTGGTACCAAATACTATAGGACGTGATGCACATGAGCCTTGCAAATTCACGAGCAGCCTTCAGACACCCGCACAGTACATGGTGACATCTAGGTACATCCACATCTGAGAAATTAGAGGAAAAAAATGCTGCCCAAGTGAAGAAATTATCTAACTGGCCTCAAAACTTGTGCTCACAGGCACCATCTAAAACTATACTTTGCCTACTATTTCTTTTAGTTCATTATTAACCTGATTTTCAGCTTGGTTTGACTCTCACACGCTTGGCTTCTGCTCTCACAGAGGTATGCAATTTTGTATAATCAGTTCAGGACCCTGTTAGTGTCACTAACTTTTTCAGGAATAGTGTTTACCCAGCAATTCTGGGTAGCTTGAGGTCATGAGAGTTGAAACATGGCCACCTACTTTGTGACTGTCAGTTAAGTGGGCTCAAAGTTGACTAAATGAAAGCCCGCATGCACTCAGAGGACTTAGCCCATGTTACACACTTCTCAGAAATGTGTTCTGATCCCCACGCCATTCCCACTCTGAGGGTCACTTTCACTGTGGCTAGTGTGCCCTGGGAAGGCAAGCCAGCCCTGAATTCACCCCACTCTGATGGGATAGATTTCCAGGTGCAGTCAAATGCTACCAGTGCTCCATTGGTGGGGTCAAGTCGCGTGTTTACAGGAAGGTTACATAAGTTAGTTACAAATACAGTAGGGACCTTCAGAAAGAAATAGAATGCTTATTTTAAAAATCACTGATTAACTGCAATTCATCAACCTTAAGAGAGCCTTTTCCTAAACCATATAACTTTCATCACTGGTCTCTTTACTGCCACCTTCCTGGAAAGTTAACAGAATGGTAAAACATTTGCCTTTACAAGGTAGACTGTGACCCCTCTCATGGAACTTCTCATTTGACCACTATGTCTCACACAAAAACAGCACGTAAGTCAAATACATACACTGCCAACTGCTCTGATGGGTAAGCTACCTGATGCTCTACATTGCTGGGGGGGGAGGTCACAAATGTCTTCGGATGTCTAGTTCTGTAGCTAACATATAAGTGGAGGTAGTAGAAGAGTGATAGAGTGTAACTTGGCTTTATAGGGGGACTGGAGTCTGAGAGGGCATTTGTATATACACTGGCTGAGTGTTAAGCTTATACTTACAAGTACTTGAAAACACATCAGAAACCATAATATCAAAAGTAGAATGAAAAACCAAAATTACACTGCTTACAGACAAACACTACAAATTCTGTAGTGAAGCAATTCCCTAGCACAAAAGTCATCTTCTCAGTGAATTCTAGCCTACCATAAAATAGATGACTCTTGTTTCACATACAATTTCACCTTTCCCAAGTACTTCTCCCCTTAGTGTTTATCTTGCACTTCCTTTCATGGGCAAAACGACATCTCTCAACACGCCGACTTTCCAGATTATATTCGCTTCTGAAGACAAAAGCCTCAATTTTTCATCTTTTAAGTATTAAAAGCTTGATTTCCTTATCCATCCTCTTTCAAACCTTACACTTTAATAAGCACCACTTAATTTCATTATCCCCACAAAGGTAAGTGTAAAAAAACAACAGCTAACACTACAGTGCAGAAAGGCTATGTTATATGATATATCTCTTATTCATTCCTCTAAACTCTTTGAAATAGAAATTTGCTCTTCATAGGTAACCAGACTTGCCTCCAATTACACAGTAAGTTAAACTGAGAGGGCCAGAATGGAGCACAGAATGGAGTTTTACCTGCCTCCCACACTACTGCAATATATTCTTCCAAGAAACTGGGCCAATGATATTTCATCTGTTATCTATGATAAAATGTGTGCACTACACACACTGGCAGATTTCAGGATAAATTAACACTCAAAAGCCCTTTGACAAATATACTCTTAAAATTATACTGTGATAATGGAAAAGTAAGTGTGTCAATTCCGCAAACACATACATCAGTAAGTCAGTTATTCTTCCATCTCAACACTACTGACAGTTTTCACAGGGTAATTCTTCGCTGTCAGGGAGCCTTGGTTACAAGGTATGTAGCGGCATCACTAGCTTCTACCCACTGAATTCCAGGACGACAGCCAAAAATGTGTCCAGAACTAAGCATGGGGGCAAATGCCTGTAATTCCAGCACTGTAGGAGGCTGAGGCAAGAGGATTCCAAGTTTGAGCCCAGCCTCAACAACTTAGTGAGAATTTGTCTCTAAACAAAACAGGGCTGGGAATCCCTTGCAAAATTCACGAGCAGCCTTCAGACACTCGCACAGTACACAGTGACATCTAGCCCTAGTTGAGACCTGAGGTTCTGAATTTAAGCTCCAGTACCAGAAAAAATAAAAGGTGTCCAGATATTGCCAAATTTCCCACAAGAGAGTAAAATGAGAATCACTGAGTTAAGCCAATGGTCCAAGACCAAACAAGTAAAAATTGTACTGATTTCAGGAACAAGTTCTCTGGACTCCTGGCTTAGGAGAGACTTCTCTTACATCCAGGTACAGCTCCTAAAGAGAAATCACTTGTTAGATTGGATAAACGGTGCAGAACTTCAGATGTGCTCATCTTTGTTTTTACTCCATTCCTAATACTACCATGTACTTTCTGTCTCAGCTTTTACACGGACTGCCCAGTGTCCTCAAACCACTGTTCAGTTTCTACAGCATCTCTAAAAATCTCACCACCCAGCTCTGGTCACGTGTTTAAACATGAACCCAGACATGCACAGCACTGCATCAGGTATTACTGATTAGGAGTCAGAGTCACAGCATTAACTACATACTACAAATCAAGTTATACAAGTTCATTACAAATTCTGTCTTAAGCATCTCATGGGGACTGCCTAACTTAATCCTTTAATATCTTTTAATAGCCCTATGATAGCTATTCTTATCTGCATTTTATGAAGGAAGAAACTGAGGCATACAGAACTTAAAAACTTGTCCATGGTCTGGCTCCAAGATCTCTCTTCTTAATCACTGTATCGACAGTGCATCAGAGATCAGCAGGAATATCACCTCCTCGGTTTTAAGTACTCCATCTTTACTAATGTAAACTTTTTCCTCATCTGAATCAGAACCCTCAGCAAGAAACATTACCAGTGCCTTGTTCAACTAGGACACCCCTCTACTGATAGCCCTTCTTGGCTACCAGACACATATTCACTTGACTATAGTGCTGCCCGGCCTGATTTCTATTTCAAATAAAAGACGCACATAACACTTTTAAAATGTCTCATGAAGCTGCTGCTGTCATAGTTTTCCAAAAACTCTCTCAAATAACAAAGGAACACAACAGAATACGAACAATCCTCAGCAGGCATTTGCTACATACTCATTTTCATACCTTTTTTCTACGTGATCCTGATTTCTCTTTTCAAAAATGTTTTCACAATTTTGCTAAACAAGATAAACTATAAGTCTAGAGTTTCTCAGATTAAAATCTCCATTTTTCAGAGTCAAATCTTTCAGCATGCTTCACCCTTTAATGATTTTTATAAAATTACTCCCCAGTGTTGTGGTTTTTTTTTTTTTTTGCTTAAAACAATTTATTTAGGAGAGATTTATAAATTCCATTTATTTTTACCCATCTTTTGATTTAGAAGTTCATGCCAATATAAATATTTCAAAAATACATGGTCATTTGGGTGTATTATCTTCATAATACAGTAAATCGTTCACCAAGAAAACCACTGTAGAACAAAGCCATGAAACTAGGTACATTAAGAATCTGTTCTAAATACTTGCTGTGGAGAGGAAAAGACACTGACTACCTGTTCAATTAAGGAAACCAGCCTTACAATGTGGGGTGATTTTTCATTTTTAAGCAGGGCCTAGAACACTTAGCTGCTAATTAGGTGCTGAATGGTAGAGCTGCATCCCCAGCTTATGCCATGAGTCATAGGGAATAGGTTCCAACAACTCGGTCTCCTTCCCATTGGTTCTCACAAAGTGTGCTTCTCTGGGTGGGGCAGGCTGGCACTTCAGTTGAACACCGGTACCTTTCTCTTTGGCTTCCTTCTTTTTTTGATCATTTTCCTTGACACGTTTCAGGAAGCTATCTCAACTCTTTGAGTGTTTAATATGCTCAATACGCACATTAATTCTCTTGGCAAGTATCTTGCCCTTGCTTGTTTACAACAATGCCAATTGCATGCTGGGTAACACTGTAGACTCTTCCAGTTTTGCCATGGTAACATTTGTGTGACATTCCTTTTTGAACAGTACCTATTCTCTTGATGTCTACAATATCACCTTTTTTGTAGATTCTCATGTATGTGGCCAAAGGAACAACCCCAATGTTTTCTAAAAGGCCTAGAGAACATATACCGGGGTCCCCTCCTCTTTCCCTTTGTGTTTGTCCTTTTGGCAAACTACTATAAGATGGCAGTTCAGGCCGAAAGGAAGCTCCCCAGTGGTTTTAATACCACCCTGGGATATTCTTTGAATATCCTCAAGAACTCAAACCACTTAAAACCTCTAAGACGTAGAGAGATTAAAGGAGGTAGCCAAGACACACTTGACTGGCCTGGGAAGGCGAGGGGAAATTCTGTCTGTACCAGATGCTGCGGATGGTGAGGGCCGGGAAGTAGGTAGGGTTTGAGTAATCCCAGTGCTGGAGCAGATGCTGCTCAAGGTCTTCTACAAATGTGGCACTGACCTATTACGTCATGACACACTGACAGGTGCCTCAGTGAATAGATTATCAGAACTGGCCATATCTGATGAGGATACCCACACACGTTCAACACATCAACTCTGAGAGCTCACCGGCTATGCCTTTTGTAATCTCACCATTCTTAAATGGGTTTACCACGAATATAAGTGCTCACGTAAGGTTAAAATCACTTCACCTAGCATATAAAGTAATGTAAGCGTGCCCTCACACACACAAAATTCAACTGCTGCAAATCCATGGATTCAGCTTTCTCTACAGAGAAAGCCTGATTGGCACTCTGTGGAGAGAAGGAAGTTTAGTTTCAGAACTAAAGAGCTCCAGAAAAAAAAGTAGGGGAACATCAACAAAGATCAGCAACTCCAAGGCAGCCATCAAGACGTGGGTCTGCTCGGTTAATGTTTGCAAGTCACAGACTCCCAGGGTAAATATAACATTTCTTGAACTTTGGTATTTTGACACTGGGGCAATAGTGACCTTTTAAATCCCTTAAAAATCTGTTTTGAACCAAGAATCTCCTCTGGATTATTTCACATAGGAAAATCAACAGTATTTCAGGAGTAGTTAGAGACACAAATTTAAATAAACTAGCTATGAAATTCTAAAGTTATACAACCTCGCCGATGTCATTTCTCAGTGTTCACTAATATGAAAATTAAATGAAGTAATGGATACAAAGCATCCTACCACCTGAAAAGAAAGTTAAATATTCAGCTTTGTTACAACTATGAAGTGATCTTAATACAGTCTGAACTTCATTTTCCATTCAGATTTAAACATTTGAGACTTAAAATATTCCCAGTTGCCCCAAAGGACTTCAACCATTTTTTCCCACACATCACAGACCGCCTTTCACTGTGGTTCACGCTGGGAATCGCAAAACTCCGGGGGATTCAGGCCAGAGGATCCAAAATTCAAGGCCAGCTGGAACATCTTAGGGGGAACCTGTCTCTAAATCAAAAGGGCAGAGAGTGCAGCTCAGCTTCAAGGTCCTAGCTTCAGTCCCTGGTGCTGAAGAAAGGGGGGACTGGATTCCAAGGTGTTAGCTTTCACAGGGGCGCTTGATCAGTTAACCAGAAAGGAACTGAGTTTTAACAATTAGCCTCAGAGCTAGAAAACAGTACTCCTGGAGATTCGCAAAGGAACTAACATTTCCAACTGTTTAAATTATTCCCTTAGAAGTGATTTCTTACTAGAGAAGTTTCCTTTATAGAAGGAAAAGGAGCTGCAAAGAGTTTTCTTGATTCCCCTCCCTCCTGTCTACTGACTACGTGGGTTTCTATCTTCACAAACGCAATAAGGATAAGATTCAGAACTTGATTTGTGACAATTCACTCCTGAAACATCCCCATTATTCTTTGTGCTATGGGGACATCTTCAAACTGGTTTTCTGGCTTGCAGTGCTCCTAAGGCCTCTGCTGTGCTGTGCTGGGCGACATTGTCCTTAGGAATCACAAGTCTCTACTGTGCCCTCCCCATTTCCTGCAATAACTACTGGGGACTGCGTGCCTGACTGATACCCTGAGCTCAATACCCAGCGTCAAAAAGTAAAAATAATTCAATTGGTTTAAAAACTGAACAGATTAACAACTACTTACAGCAAAAGTATTAAAAAAAAAAAAAAAGAAGAAGCAAATACTCTACATTCTTTTCCAAGTATTTATTTCACCAATTCCACAAGAGCAATTTACCTTGGCCACACTAAATCCACAGCTGCCAGGTAAACTCCACTCCAACAGGCCTAGCGCACGCGTGTCTTCCTGGAAACTTAGTGCAGACCTCACCTGCCATCCGGCTCCCAACCACCAGAGGAGTCAGATAAAGGACTTTTCCTACAGCTGCGGAAGTTTGAGAAAGCAGTACCCTCCCAAAGCTAAGGAGAAACTGAAAGATCCTGCTCTCTCACCACTGCGAAGAACCACAAAGTAAAACCACCTTCCCGATCCTTGGCTACTAAAGAGCGGGAGTTACCAACAGTGTTTCCAACTTTTGCAGAACCCGCCAAGGGTAAGTACGACCAGAGTCTTACAGCAACGCCACGGCGCCTTCGGGTATAAACTAGCTATCGCCTAGGTTAACATTAAATGGGATCCGACTATGCGAGACGAGTGAACAGCCGGATTCTTCCCTTCCGCTACTCGGGTCCGACAGTCTGAGGGCGCTTTAACCCACGCCTACCCGGAGCGTCTGAAGGAAACCCGGCGCGCTCAAAGAGCCACTTACAGCCTCGCTCGGCGAGCAGCCCCGGGGAAACTTCCAGCAGCGCCGAGTTCGCGCGCGGCGCGGGCGGAAGCCGACACGAGCGCGGCGCCGAGCGGCTCCTCTCCCGGCCTCCCCGGCCGCAGCGCGCACCGCGGCGGGACGCGGCGCCTCGGGCCGACTAGGAGATCTGCGCTGGGAAGGCAGCGTCGAATCCGGAGGCCAAAGCCCGGCTCAGGGCGCCCGCAGCGAGGCTGGGAGGCGGCGGCCGAGGGTGTTCGGAGTGCTTGGGTGGGGCCCTCCGCCACGGCGAAAGAAATGAGTCAGCCCGCCCAGGCCCGACCAATAAGCATGTCCACTGTTAGTGAAGGCGGAACTTTTCTTTCCTGATTTATACCAAGTCTGGAGGCTTTTCTCAGCCTCTTTTCTTGAATCCTTGCACTTCAGCACAACTTCTAGAAAGTAGGGGGTTGCTCTTTAAGACTTCTCAGGAAACAGGATTAATCTAATAACAGGTCCATGCACTTCTGCTAGTAAACGCTCCCGGCTGAGGGTTTCCGAATGGAGAGAGTATCTGACGTGACCTCAGGCACTGGGGGACCATGGGCGATTTCATTAGTTGCAGTGAGGAGGAGAAATGCCCACCAAAGGTTTGTCAGGGGAATACTGTGTCTGTAGGAATATTGTATATGCGAACTATTCAGCGCACGGTCTAGCTAAATGGCAGCGCACCTGTCCCACAAGTGCGAGTTCGATCCCCAGTACTAACAAAAACAAAAAACATTGAGCTTGAAAGAGTAGCCACTCCGATAAATAAGTAAATAAAAATTTTTTTAAAGCTCGGTCTCTGAGTCTTGGATCAGAAACTCCAAAACTATAGATAAAATGACTCATAACTGTTTAAATTCTTTTCAATGAAAAATTATTCCTAAGAATTTTATAAGAAACAGTTCTTTCGTATTGCCTGGTCTGCGTCCTTAAGTGGTGAGAAACTTAACTTTTTATTGAGGACTCTGATTTGGTATTTCTATCACACAATTAGCAAAAAAGGGGGAGGAGGAAACAGAGGCGGAGGGGAGGGAAGAGGAGAAAAACTGGCGGTATGATTTTTATAAGCACTTTTTATTTTTGGCCTGTTTTTTCGCCTATCATACTGGAGACTAAATCCGGGGCCACGGTGCTAACCTGCATCTCCCACCCCTTTTAAATTTTTTTTTTTTTTTTTAGGTTTTTTGAGACAGGGTCTCACTTTGTGGTTCAGGCTGGCCCTGAGCTCAGCCTGCAACTCACATCACAATCCTCCTGCCTCTGCCTCCCCAGTGCTGGGATTACAGGCGTGAGCCACCACGCCCGGCACTGTGGTATGTGGTACTGGTTGCTGCTGGGTGTGGGTCTCCACACCCAGTATTGTTATGTGGTTACCGGGGAATCGAACCCGGGTCCTTGAGCTTGCGAGACAGGCGCCGGAACCACTGAGCTAACTCCCCGGCCCCCCCTTTTAAAATTTTTGAGACAGGGTCTTGCCCAATTGCTCAGGCTCGGTTTGATTTGCAGTCTCCTTCCTGAGCTTCCTAGAGTGCTGGGACTAGCAGGTACGATCACTCCACCAGGCCTAGTCCATCATTAAATCAGGTGTTTTTAAAGGCAGATTAAACTGATCCTGCCTCAAAATTAAAAAGGGATGTACACTACTTCAGAGTGAAGGCCCTCGCTTCAACCCCTAACACACACAAGATATATATTTTTGGAAATATTCTTAATCATTATTTTGAAATAAAAATATTTAAAATAAAGTTTAAGTAGTTGGGAATTAACAAACAATCAGAGACTAAGGAAGTCCTAATTCTCAAGTTCCTTGAAAAAAAATAGTGCCCGTTGAGTACTTCTAGAGGGAAAGAAAAGACATTTTCAAGTTAGAAATTAAACCTTCCTGGCTTTGGAGAAGACTCTGGTTTAACTTCCTAATATTTATTTAAAGTCAGTCATTCCACAAGATTTCTTCAAAATACTCTTTAGCCAAAGGGTAAGCTGTAAAATGAGTTGTAGTATATATAGTTGATATTGTGAAATAGAAAATATTTAAAAGGGAAGAGAGTGTAGGGGTAAATAACGAGGGGAAAATGAATGTGACAGTAATAAAGAAAAAAAGAAACAAAGATTATATATAAAGGGGTGGGGGTTGCCGGGCAGGGGGAAAGGGGAAAAAATGAGAATCAAGTTGTGTCATATTCTGGTACAAATTTTCAATGTTGAATGCGATGATGATGTGCATTCATAATGTACTAATAAAGATTTTTTTAAAAAGATGTAAAGGGAGATCCAAGGTCTTCCTAAGATGCTGTTCCTTTTTTCCAAAGTAGGAGGAGGCAGAGGAAGAGCCCTGCCGCTGGGGGCAGAGCTGTCTTCCTGCCAGTCTGGCAGCGTGTGGCGGGCGCTGCTCCATCCTTCCCTGAGGACCTCGGAGTTCTCACAGCTGGAGCCCGAACGCGAGTGGGAGGGCCAGGGCCGGAGCCGGGAGCCTGTTCCCTCCGTGAGACGCTCCAGGACGATGTTCTCGGAGCTGCTCAAGGTAAACTGGGGGTCACGTGAGCTCCTTCCCGCTCTTGACAAGTCACTATCTGCGGGCGTTAACATGACGGGTTCATTCTATCTGGGCCCCTTTTCCATCTTGGCTCAGGTGCTCATCCCCTCGTGCCTGGGCCACTAAAGTCCCGTGTCTCTTCAGTGCTGGACCCTTCCGCTGTACCTCCCAAGACACCACTGCCCTCAAACGATGAAAGTCAGAGCTCGGCTTGCCACCACGCCATAAACCTCTCCTCTTCTTTTTATGTTGTAATTTTACAGTAGGGATGAAAAGGAAAACAATTTGTTTTATAAGCAAGATTCCACAAACATTCATGTGCATTAATGTATACTTTTAAGGGCGGTGATTATTTACAAAACTTCAATTAATCATACTGGGTGAATGGGTAACTGTTGTAACAAGAACATGAGCTCTTTTATATGAGACTACATAAAAACCTAGGTGTATGTGAATAACTCAGTAAATCTGTGGGCTAAAAATGCAATTGCGTTGGTTGTGTGAGGGACATATACGGACACAGTACTATGAAATACATGAGGGAAGGAAAGGCAACCTGTTCAGGAAGAGACATGATCTGTGGAATTTGCTTCCATTAATAGCCATCCAAGCTTCAAATTCAGCGCAGGTGCTCCATCCAGGAAGAAAGAAGGCTTCCAAAAACATAATCAGGTGCAAACATAACTCAAAACACTTAAAAGGCCCAGCGAGGTAGTACACACCAATAATCCCAACAGCAGCAAGCCCAGCGCTCTGTGGGCTGAGGCAGCAGGATCTCAAATTCTAGCCCTACCTGAGCAACGGGGTGACTCAGAGAAACTCTCTCAAAGAGTAAAAGACAGAAAAGGGCAGAGGAGATAGCCAGCACAGAAGTCCTGGGTTCAATCCCCCAGTACCTAAAAATAAAGTTATCCACAATACCTGTGTTTGGGAAACAGGATGGACATCGTTCCCAATGTGATAGGAACATTCTCCCAAGAGAAAAGGGATGACTCTCCGGGGGGACTGTGCTGCCTCAACTCAATTCAAAGTACAAAGATTCTCAGTACAGAGTTCTGAGAAGGGCAGCACAGCACAACAGTCCACAGACCCAGATGCCACCACGTGTACTCAGTCCCAAGGTGGCTTTTTTTTTTTTTTTAAAAACAGGGTCTCACTTTGCAGTTCAGGATGGCCCTGAGCTCAGCCTCAAACTCTCATCACTGCAATCCTCCTGCCTCTGCCTCCCGAGTGCTGGGATTACAGGTGTGAGCCACCACACCCAGCACTGTGGCATGTGGTACTGATTGCTGCTGGGCATGAGTCTCCATGCCCAGTATGGTATGTGGTTACCGGGGAATCAAACGCAGGCCCTTGCACTTGCAAAACAGGCGCCGGAACCACTGAGCTAAATTCCTGGCCTGCAAGGTGGCTTTTATCCACCCATCCACCTCATCTTAGAAACTTCTGCCAAGAAACCCACATTCTACGAGTGACACACTTTGACCTCCATACCACAGCCACCAACACGCCATCTATCTGTGGACCTTGCACTCTACTGACCCCTCTCTGGCTGCCCCACTTGAACCTGGCCTTTTGCAGCTCTCTGGATGCCCAAGCCCTGGCAATCTCTCATCTCCTCCATCTTGCCGATGCACCTTATCCTTTTACCTCCAGTTCCCGGTCAAGGTACAGTGTCCTGATACCTTCTTTCCTTCTGAGGTCCCTGACCTCTCACCAGATAACAAAAACAGATCTGAGGCAGAGAGCGTGTCTCAGACGCGCCATATGTACACAACCTTGGCAGATTCTGAAGAAACAGTCATTGTCTGTTGATCTAATGATATTTAAGTTATATAACAGCCACTGTGGAGAAAGGAAACTTTTCCGACCCAAGAATAAACAAATATTATAGTTGTTCAAAGCAGATGGCAAGCAGCAGTTAAGCAGCAGATGAGCTTCTTTGCTCTTTATGACATTTTCCAATGACACAGATCACTACTGAAAAAGGAAATCCAATGCTTCCTAAAAGGAAGAGTTGTTTACCCAACAATGCCGTCACAGTAATCTCAGTTCCTCAAATACAGTCTCACTGAAGAGAACAGAAACAATAAATCTTTCTATTATATCGTTCAAGTAAGAAACACCTAATACCTATTGGAAAATTTGTCAAAACACCAGTTTTTCCTTCTATACAAACATCACTCCCAGTGTGCTAACACAAATATCTACCTGTTTACCTACAAGTAACTTCCTTTAATAGTAAGTTAGTGGAAGCAAAAGGGCAGTTAAAGACAACATAAGAACTCAAACTATCAAAAGTATATGTTCATTTAAATGACCTACAGTCAAAAGTAATACATTTGTATTATAATAAGTTCCAATACAGCAAGTCATTACTATACAACCACACACATTCACTGGTCCTTTGATTAGACCTTTCTGCTTTTATTACAGGTGAAAATAAACACTACCACTGTTCTCAAAAAGCAGTCATAAATCAGCTCTCCTATTACATAATTAAATGCTATATTATAATTTCCCAGGATAAGGCACTAATAGATATCCCAAGTATAAACAACCAAATGAAACAGCATTCTAAAACTCGCAAGTAACAAATGGTACTGGCAAAACAAGGTGGGAGATAGTGACTCCAAATAACACAGCCAACAGGAAAGCCAGAGAGAGCGAGCTTAGCTGCTATATCCGTCAGCTTTCCTGTTGCTGGCACACAATACCCGACATCCATAACCTGAAGGAATAGAGGCTCATTTTCCTTACATTTTTTGATGATCTGTCCATGAGTAGCTGGCTCCAAGGCAGAAAGATCATGACAGAAGCACATGGCAAACCAAAACTGCTAGTCATGGAGCCAGAAATCAGGGCAAAGGCAGAACCAGAGAGGGCCTCATATACAGACCCCAAAGTCTTCCCTCAACGGCTACCCCGGCACCCCCGTAACTGGTTCTACTGATTGCCTGGGCAGTTCCCTAGCCAATCAAGTCCAGTTTAACCACCACAGCTGGGCTTTGGGATCAACTCAAAATGAACTCCACCAGGAACAAGAAGGCATTTTTCTTCCATAAGTTGTCTTTGTCTGCCCTTCTTCAACTTGACTCTTAGCTCTGACAGTAAAACTTCTTTTCATAATCTCACATACATACATATATATATATAACACATATACATATATACACATATACATATATACATATACATATATATACATATATATATATACACATATATATATTTCTCAAGAAAGAGTCATACTAGTTTGTTGTGGAACCGT
The DNA here is from genome assembly GCA_004026965.1 of Petromus typicus. NCBI lineage: Eukaryota > Metazoa > Chordata > Mammalia > Rodentia > Petromuridae > Petromus > Petromus typicus. The sequence continues at coordinate 113,172 of PVIR01000954.1, forward strand.
GTTCTTATAACAGACTGATCTACACTAGATCACTTCATTGGATTGGTGGGAAAAGCAGTACGTTCCTCCCAAAACATGAGTTTGCTTCCCAAAGGTGGAAAGAAGTGCTCTTTTTTCTATCAGTAAGATATCACTGCCTACCAAGGAATTTCATTGTAATACCTAATACAAAAGCTTTCCCAAGCGTCCTGATAGTAAATGACTTTCTAAATTTCTAGGTATGAAGTCAATGACCCCTTGGTACTTCACTAAGGACAGTATATCTCTGGTGTACAGGCTGCACTGTCTCCCATTCCTTAAAAGCTCACTCATGACTGATCTAAAATACAATATTCCTAATAAGTGCTCAAAGCCCTTTCATAACACTGTTCCTAAAGGAAAATGTATTTGAAATTCTATCCAGAACAAGAAGAACAGGCTCAATTTAATTCATTTATTGAGTACCTAGTAATGAAAGTGGCTTCTATTTTATACACATTAATTTACATTTCATTCACATACATCAAGCACTACTGCAAGGCAGATGTTAACAACCAAACTAAAACCATGACAAAACAAAAAGTCAAAAAAGTTATACATGTCCAAGATCAATGGCCAAGCCAAGTTAGAGCCAGCTTCAAACCATAAATGTCTGTTCTTTAACTTCTTGGTGTTAAAACATGAATTTGGAAAGAACTGAGTCCAACAACTGAGGTGTCATGGTAGCTGAATTCAGTCTCAAGGAACAGCAAAATTGCAGTCTTCACTCAGAAACTACTGATCAGGCAGGTCTCTAGGAAGCTGTTGGCTATAATCCATGATTCAGAGCCAGAACTAGACATAGGAATAATATATTAATTTGGATCTCCTTGACATCCATCAGATCACTAGATAAGTGACTGGAAATTATGAGACATCAACTCTAAATTATCCCAATTAAGGTATTACGAGGCCAAGACAAACTGGTTGTCCCACAGCAAAGCCTTAAATGTACTAGACACTATAAAAAAAAGAAATGAAAGGAGCGCTCCAATTAACAACAAAGAACCCTTATTTCATACATTCTGGAAAAGAGAATAACTTGAGGGAGTAAAATAAATCAAAGAAAACAGCCAGTTGATGAAGGTCTTAATTTTCTTATGACTGTGTGTTAATTAATTTACTTGACAGGAAACAAAAATTAACATGTCATCTGTGAAACTGAAAGACACAGCATGCATGTCAAAGAAAAGGACACACAGGAAGCTAGTGAACAAATCAGTCCAAACTGTTTGACTGAAAACTACAAACTGAGAACAGGGAAGTTTAACATGTAGTACAGATTAAATGATACAGGAAGCGGGGGAAACAAGCCATGCTAACTAACAGAAAGCAATGGCACTGGAAGATGCAGAAACTGGAGTGGGTGCACTAGAGCTTCACAGTCCCAGATCCTCAAGAGCCCCTTTCCCTCTCCTGCTGACAGCCCAGGGCTTGACCCCCAGTGGGCTGACTACACACATCTGCACCACACTCAGAGATTCTTGGATGCCAAATCCAGGTCTGAGATTATTCTAAACCTCTAGAGGTCCATTTGACATGGGATAGGGTTTTTAAGTATGAAAGAAAGAATGAGAGAGAGAGAGAGGGAGAGAAAAGAAAAGTAAAGAAGAAAAGAAAAAAAGAAAAGGAAAGGAAAGGAAAAGAAGAAAAGAAAAAAGGTTATCTTGGTCAGTCCTAAATGTCTTTTGTGAACTGTCACCTCTGATAAAGGCTAATTCCTCCTTGGAGGAAAATCTGCAGTATAACACTATCTCTCCAGGTGAAAAGGAAGTGTTTGGTATTATTCTGCGCGCGTGTGCGTCCGTGTGTGTGTGTGTGTGTGTGTGTGTGTGTGTGTGTGTGTGCGCGCGCGTGTGCATGTCCTGAAAGAAAGACAGTGGTACCTAAGGCGCACATCAGTTTAGGCTAAACTATACTAAGTCTCCAAATTATAAACAAGGTCCCTTCCGGCAGAACATTCCCAAGCAGGATTCATTCGTAAGTCTGACAAAGTGAGTCTTATATACCTTTAACACAACTATGTAATGTAAAGCATTAAAAAAAGAAACACACACACACACACAAACACCAAAAGTAAACCATTTTTACTTTTAAGCATAATAAGCATACAGCAGCACAATTATGACAATGTCCTGTAGACATGTGAGTACGTCTCAATTTGTTTCCATCTACAAATGTTCATAATGCAAGGTCTGCTGGTATTTGTGAAAGTTCTCAACTCAAATGTTTTTAAGTTAAGGACTTACTGCAAGCTGCTCGATTCTCTCTCACTGAATGCAGGGAAGGTAGGAAGAACAGAAAATATTTTGATAATAGAATAAGCTGCCACAAAGGGGGTGAAACATGTTTTAAACAGAGCTTCTTCTCTCCTGGAATAAGATGTCCTTAAAAAAAAAAAAAAGCAGTCCCTCCACACGATGGAACATTATATGTTCTCTTAATCTTTTAGATGCCATGTCATTATATCTTCACAGCCATTCAAGTGAAGCCCCAGGACTCACCAGAGGCTCCAGCAGTGCCAGGACTAGACCTTCAAAGCACTACCACCATCCTTGGCAATTCATTCTTCAAGGCTTCTATTTCATCTGAAACTAAATGGACATGATAGGCTTCCTAGGGTTGTTGAGACATTATAGAAGGAAATATGATGACACTTGCCTCCACCCACATCTTTCTCATATTATCCTTATTTCTTCCCAAAATAAGGGAAATAAAGAAATGGAGATGTTAATAGCTATATTTAAAGTATACTGTAAGTTACTAGCTGAGCATAAATAAAAGGGCTCTGCATCAACTCCCCTCTTACCTTCCATCTCCTGCCCTAACTGGCACTACTGCCCTTCTCTATCTGCATGTACTAAATCACAGTTCTAGCTCTGACTCTTCAAAGATCCTGCTCAGACAAACGGACAAGTGCATCACAATGGGTACATTAAGGTGTTCATCATGGTCTACTTCAGAATGAAAAGCTGAAAATAACCAAAATGTCCAGGAATAGGGAACACTATAAACCACATCTGCACAGGAAGCTATAAAAACAATAAAAATAAGGTGGATGTGCATTTATTGATATGGTATTATTGCACTATACTGACAATTGAAGTACAAAATTATGACTTGGTTGATGGAGCTGTGTGTGCTTCTAATCTAGGCATAGAAGGAAGATGACAAAATACAAAAACAATGTTAATAGTTATCAGTAATGACACTGATGTGTTTAATAATTTCCACACTGTTCCAAGTGTTTCCAATTAGCAATGTTAGCTTTCATAATTTAATAAAAAACACCAGTCATCTAATACTCAATTCAAACATCCCATGCTCCTGAAATCATCTGAGAGCCAGCCCACTTCTCTCCCTCCAGGTCATTTGTCTCTCTGTCTCTTGTGTACTTTCTATGTACACCTTTCATAACAGCTATCACATTCAGATTGAAGTTATATTTTCTTTTTCAGAGCTGATTACTGCTTCTGAAGATGGAATTAAGTCTGTTTTATTCATGCTATAATCCATCCTCAAAACGCACAACTCTCAAGCATCTGACAAACTGCTACTGTTGATCCAAATGTAATATACCCATCTGAAGATTATATACAATTAGCAGATCTCCTATCACAAATTCACTTACACTTGGGATATTAAAAAACAATAGAAGCTCCATTCTGAGACAAGTGATACATAAATGAGAATATTTTGTAGTAAAAATTTCTCCATTATTTATTAATGTTTTGCTTTCACATTCACTAAGGGCATCCTCAATTATCAAGTCACAGGACAATACTTCATAATCCAGGCTATCCTCTCAGATTTTATTCACAACCTTCTGCCTGAAATGTACAGGAATTAATTTTGCAATAATCCAATAAATGCCTGACTCAATGGGAATTATAAATATCTTTTTATTTTAAGAGGAAATAAGGGAAGTGAATATTTTAAGACTATATAAGTCTGATCCAGGGAATAGACACAAATGAACATTTTGAAATATTCAAAGCATTTTTAAGGTTTAATAAAGAAAGTGTCTTGAGAAGCAGGTATGTGAGATTTAAAATAAAAACAATCACCACAATCTTAGCTATTTCTTAGCAATTTTAAGCTTCCATTATTCTCTTCTAAAGGGCAAGTGAGACTGAGGGAGAAGCTGCTTCTATTTTTTTAATTAGTTTTTGTGGTTCTGGAATGGAACCCAGGTCTGAGGCAAACTAGTCAAGCGAGCCCCCACTGAGCTACATCACCAGCTCTTTTTACTTTTGAGACAGGGTCTTGCTCAACGGCCCAGGTTGGCCTCGAAATTCTGATCCTCCAGCCTGTTTCCTAAATACGTAAGATCACAGGTGCCTGTGCACTATGGCATCCAGCTAAAACATCGCTTCTTGAAGAAGCAATGGAAAACCTGATGCAGTTTTTTTTCTCCATTTTACTTCCAAGGTTTTAATCAAGACAAGCGGAACTATAACCTGCCCAAGTTATCTTCTGCTTCTCTCTGGAGATAGTCCTCTTTTTCTTAAAACTTAATTTCTGAATCCAAAGCAAAACAGCAGGCAGTGGTTTGGCTGGGAGGTAGCCCAGCTGCTCAAGTCTGCAATGTCATCACTTGAAGGAACTTGGAAGCTCAAAAAAAGGTAGTTAACGGTCTGCCCCACCTCAAAATAATACCCCTTGCCAGCCAGAAGGGCAAGGGATTTCAAAGGGTCACGGAGATGTCTCAACAACACAATAGTGCCGCACACATTCTTCGGCAGACATTTAAATTTTAAACTGGCCTTGACATTTATCTTCACTTCCAGAAGCCTTGTGAGTATGATAACCTGAGTTAAACCAAGCACTGATTCAAAACCAAACCTTGCTGTTATCAACCAGAGCAAATTCTCACTGCCAGAGCTGAGACAGATAATTGAAGATCTGTGGCTTCAAAATGCTTGCACAACAGGAAACCGACAATCAGTTGTATGTACAGCTAGCTTGCACCCGTTTGCTAGAGTCAGCTATTAATTTCTCAGGATCACTGGTAGTTGTTAAGCCACACAGCCATTACTGAAAGTATATAATATAACTTAAGTTCTATAAAATGATACTAAAAACAAAGGTAATTAATACTCAAGAAGTTCTTTATTTCCTATTCTAGTTCTACTTATTTTCCTTGATGCTATTTGCAATTGCTGTATCTGATTGGCAAAAAACATATAACAACGTGCTACTGCACTCATTTTCAACCCTGCTCTTGGTGACTCACCCTGGTACTCTGAAATCAATGATAGTGGGAATATTTACACGGAAATCCCTGAGCACATGGATCTGCATGTACCACCTACCATAACCAGCAGTAATGTCACAAAGTACTACTAAGACTCTTTAATGGCAAGAGAGATATTACCAAATCCAAGGAACAAACTGAGTCAGCTGAGGTTTTGCGAGGTTGAGTAATCACTAGAAGGCACAAGAGCAAGTAAGACCAAAGAATTACTCAAAAAAAATTTATCTCCCCACTAAGGCCACCACGGGTACCATTTCATTATCACAATAAAACCACAGTTGAGCATGTATTAACTGTCAGATACTTCAGAAGCGATGAAGACTGAGAGAAGGTGCAAAGTGCCCAAATCAATCATATTCACCAAATTTGTATTTACTTCTAAAACACACCCACAAAGCTAACTGAGTGAAAAGTGGAACCCAAGAAACCATTGAACCAAGAATGCCCATATTTCAGATGGGCCTTTACAAGTTCAATTTATGTGTTGATCAGGTGCAAGAAATGATATCCAAGCCTTTTTCTTCAAAGGCTTTTGATTTATGCACCAAACCAACAGTGCATTCAAAATGGCATACACTACCAGGAAAGAATTAATGCAAAAGCAAAATCTCCCCAGTGTTAACATCAATTTTGCAGTGTTTGTGTATTTACTGTTTAAAACACTTTCTGTTTTATACTTTTAAGTTATTTGACTGTGCTGTCCTTTTCATGTCTTCAATGTAATTCAAGGTAAAAGAATTCCAAAGAATAATACAAAATTTACTTACAGATTATGCAAAAAAATTCTTGTCATCTTGGCTTTCTATAAGCTACCAGCTTCTCCCATTGCTCCAGCACATTCCCATCACCTGTCAGGGCAGAAAAGAATCTGATTAGTAACAGGGCTTCATTTCTACAACATTAGTCTTTCTGTTCTTTGTACCCAAAAAACAAAGACAAATAGTCATCTCTCACCCTTTTTCAACACCAGAAGAGAATCTGAAAAGCAATTAAAGAAAAGCAACAAATTATTCATAAAGGAAAACCCATTAGACCGCCAGGAGACTTCTCAACAAAAATTTTAGAAGCCAGGACAGCTTGGAATGAATGTTTTATGCCCTAAAAGGAAACAATCTGCAACCCAGGTTGACATATCCCAGAAAGTTATCTTTCAAAACTGATGGGGAAATAAAGTCTTGACGAAGAGCCTCTAAAAAATTAATAACCATGAACCCAACACTAAGTCCAAGGAGAGTGAGAAGTTAAACAGAAGGAAAAGACTAAGAATCAATAAAAGGAAAATAAGACAAACAGGAATAAATCAATGCCTGTCAGTAATAATTCTCAATGTAAACAGTCATAATTCCCCAATCAAAAGACACAAACTAGTAAAATGGATCAGGAAATAAAATCCAACAGTAAACTATATATAAGAAACAAACAACTCCAAATGAAACTCATAAAAATTAAAGGATGGAAAATAATATTGCATGCAATAGGAATCTTCAAAAAAGTAGGTGTAGCTATTTAATGTTTGGATAAAGTTAACTTTGAGCCAAAACTGATCAAAAGAGATACAGAAGTTATTACCTATTGGTTAAGGGAACGATCAAACAAGAAGAGGTAGCAATTATTAAAATATATGCACCAAACAATGATGCATCCAACTTCATAAAAAAGGAGTACTAGTGGACATAAAAGATCAAGTAGAAATAAACAGAATTATGAAGGGGACCTCAGTATCCCACTGTCACAAATAGATCGGCTAGACAAAAAAAATCAACAAAGAATTATCAGAGTTGAATAAAACCTTTGAACAAATGGACTTAATAGAGTATCCAACCCAACAATAAAAGAATATACATTCTTATCAGCAGCACATGGAACCTTCTCTAAAATAGACATACTAGCCAAAAAAAAAATCAACCTTAAGTAAATGTAAAAGCATTGAAATCATGCCATGCAAATTGTCAAACCACAGCAAAATGAAGTTACCAATAAATGACATAAGAAAACACAAATTATGCAAATGCCTGGAGATGAAAGCATATACTCTTAACTAAGTGGAGTACAAAATAAATTAAGGAATAAATATGACAGTTTCCATAACTAAATGATAATGCCAGTACAACATCATAGAACTTAGAGGATACAGTAAAATCACTCCTAAGAGGGCAGAGTACAGCTGTGAATGCTCACATCACAAAAACAGAGAGAACCCAAATAAATCATCTAACAGTGTATCTCAAGGTCTTAGAAAAACAAGAGCAGTCCAATCCAAAGCTTCTATAAGGAAGGCAATCATAAAGATCAGAGTAGAAACCAATGAAATTGAAACTAAAAAAATAACACAAATAATTAATGAATCTAAGAGTTGTTATTCAAAAGAATAAACAAAACAAACACTCAGCCAATCTAACCAGGAAAAGGAGAGAAAATATCCTAATCAGTACAATTATAAACAACAAAGGTGAAATTACAGACACTGCCAAAATAACAAACATTATTAATAACAGATGAATAGATAAAGAAAATGTGGTATTTAAACACCAGGGACCATTACTCTGCCTCAGAGATAGGCCTGAGTCTTTTGTAGGAAAATCCATGCACTTTGAGACTATAATGTTAGATCAAATACGTAAGCTTAAATATCACATAATTTAACCAATATGAGAAACCCAGAGTAAAAACAAAGAGCAAAATAAAACACAGAACTAAGGAGCCATATGATTCTCAGAGGCAAAGAATCAAAAAACAGGGATAGGGAAAGTAGAGAAGGGATAAGAGATGAAAGACTGAATTGGGATGTGTTATTCACATGCACCAACTCCATACAAGAAATATAAACATTATGTACTGCAAACACATACAAAAAATAAAACAGGAACCTTGGAGAAGGACTGAGGGTTGGGTTGATAGAGAAGGGAGAGAAGGGAGATGGGATGAAAAAAGGAATTGAAGTGTGTTATGTACATGTACCAACTTCCCACAAGGAAGGTAAATATCCACTCCACACCCATACTCATAAATTAAATAATTTTAAAAGTCATACAAAGATAGAGAGAGGGGGGAATGAGGGAAGGGATAAGGGAAAAGAATTGAGATGAGTTATATACATGTGCCAACTCCCCACAAGGAATGTAATTATTAGGTATTATAAATGTATTCTTATAAAAATAAGTGGGCCAGGGATTTGACTCATTGGTTCCTTCTAGCTGTCTCGCAAGCACAAGGTCCTAAATTCAATCCCCAATACCCTCAAAAAATAAATTAAAATAATAAAAATAAAAATATTTGAAGAAAAATATATATAGTTTCCACTGTTGGAGTTGAGGGTGTCAACTCCTCAGGAGACCCTCTCGGATGTCTTCAGGATGGTATCTGCAGTCAGTTCCTAGGAAGGACAGCATGACAGTACATCTCCTCCCGCTTCATCATCTCCCATCTAATGCACAATGTCTGCCCCAAATGAGCGACCAATTGCATGTGAACCATACTGGGAGTGTAGGCTCAGAGCTTAGCTGCCGCTCTGGGCCAAGAAGTAAGGGTCTCCTCCAATCCTCCCTAAAACCGGAAGCCAGCTGATTCCCACACAGTCACACACTGGCAGCCAGGTCTCTCTGACTTTTGTCTCACTGTCACTCGATGACTAAGCCTGGGATACTAGGACCGAATCCATGTTTTACATCCAGAGAAGGAGGTGCTAACTTTTGTGAGTTCTCTAGCCTCGCTTTGTCAGCAATTAAACTACTGCTGTGCTGATTCTCATTTGAATCTTTGCTCTATTTCCCATTTGGTTTAAAATGTATAGGCTAGGTGACTAATCAAAGCAATTCAAATCTCCAACACCTACCAAATAACATCACACAGATAAACAACCTTGATCTAAAATCTGATCAGGAATCCATTCATCCTTCCCAAGATTCAATCTCTTCATTTCTGAAAAGGAATCAAATGTTCTCTATTATCTATGTGGTAGTAGGATGAAAAGAGGAAAGATAAAATCTGCTGGAGTCAGGCAGGCTTTGATTCAGGGATGGCACTCTCCTGGCACCTGGGCCACCCAGGACTTAATAATCAGAAATGCTACACTTACACTGTCCATAGTCCCAATTCACCAATACTAGAGATTCATATAAATTCACGGAGTACAAGAATATGGTCAGAAAAGTACCTTCCTTTTTTTGTAAAAGTCTTTCAGAGCAATGTTTTACTTTTATTTTTAAGTTTTATAACATTTTAGGGTCAACAAACTAGGAGTAAAACTTTCTGCTTTCATTTCTTTATGGAAATGCCCCAAATAAAAACACACTACTTGTATTCAGTTAAACCGCCCAGCTCACAGGAAGATCATATGGCTCTGAGTGTGTGACACTGATGTAACAGAAACGTTAGTTAACTCATCACATGACACCCCAAAATTAATTTAGAGGGAGATCTGTAACAATTTTAACATGGCTGCATCCCATTTTTATCAGATGGGGGAAACCCCAAGTTCCCCAAACCACAGTGGGTGAGAAGTCCATTAAGACAGAAGGGGATGGAACAAACACATAATACAAGTTTCCCTCGTAACAAAGAAGGCTTTGCCAACATCAATAAAAATACCAGGGAGGGACGAAGCGTCAAAGACTTGTAGATTACACCCTACGAGGAGAGAGAAATGTTCATAGGCTGATTGTGGCTTTATATGCCTCGCCTGGCAGTTCATGGAGAAGCCTATTAAAAGCATGGGGAAGGCAGTAAGTTTTGATACAGATTTAAAATAAATAAGTTTGAACCACACCTGTGCTATTTAACAACAGTATGATCCTTAAGAATGATTTCCTCCATCTAAGTTTCAGTTTCTAGGTCTGTAAAAGAAGATAAACAATAACTATCTTAAAGAGTAATTATATGATTTACAGATAATATGTGTACAGTATCTATCATATAATACATTCCCAAAGGAAGACTGCAATTATAGAACTTACTAGTGTAATTAAGACACTCTGATTTCTCATCAAATCAGATAAATCGTTTGCCTTTTACTAGTGCATTTACAGTAGAGTTTATCAAATGTGTGGGTAAAATGATGACATAGCAGGCAGTTAGATTCAGACTCTCCATTTTATGGTGGGTGGTCTTGAACTTCATTATTTTTATTTTTATTAATACATGTTTTCAGTGCATGATGATTACATTCATCCTGAGGGTAGATACATGTACTAACACATAATTATTTTTATACTCCTCCCCTTTCTCTTTCTCCTAGTGTCTTCCCTTACATGAACATTTTGGAGGCAGGCTCAAATCATACTTTGAACAACAGAAGGACAAGCTAAACGAAAACGCCCACCAGCTGAGATCCTGTACTAATGGAGCCAAGAGAAAGTTCTAGTATGTATTTGTTACCATTCGTCACATCAAGAGTCACCTTTCCTTTTCTTTATCATTTGTATTTTTTTCAGTGCTAAGGAATGAATGCGGAGGCTTGTACCTGCAAGGCAAGTGCTCCAGCCCTGAAACACATCCCAGGTCCCCTGAATTTTTCAATGACTAACTCCTGGAAGGAGAGTGAGTCACTCACATCCCACTACAATCTGTGGACTCCAGGGGCACTTGTAAGACACAGGCCCTCCATGCCAAGGGCAGGCAGCCGAGCACACATTACAGCTTCACTGATGTCCTATGAATCTGTCTGCTTTCCTCTAAAAAATAGTCTACCAAGTGAGGCCACAGCACCTGAAAGCAAAAGTGTTAGAAGTTTTTAATCTCTAAAAGGTAGTCTTTGGTCTCTTCCAAGTCATCCCCTGTGGGCTGCACTCCAGTGGTGCAGACTTCTCAGAACAGGCTCAAGACTTCTTCTACCTCCAGAGCCAAAGACAGTGTCACAAGAGAATCTGTCTCCTTACTAGCAAGTTACCCCTGGATGTTTGGGTGAAACAAACAAACCAAAAGACCATTTTATTTGCTATAATAAAAAATATTGTAATAGGTTAGCTCAAAGAATCAAAACCATCACTAAATATGGTAATTTGCTACTCTTGTGGTTGGTTATTTCAAATAATTGCAAATGACTTTGATAACCATTGTTAATGAGTTCTATTCAGCAAATGATGCTGGCTAATAAGTACTGGGGACAGGAAGAACTTTAGATAACTGAGATGAAAGAATAAAAGAATGCAGAGCATTGGTGGTATCATTATCATATAAGCACAGGCCCAGTTCTAGCTGGCCTGTTGGTGCACTGTTATCCCAGCACTTCACAGGGAGGATCGAAAGTTCAAGGCTACCCTGGACAATCTGGCAACTTAGTGAGACCCTATCTCATAAAATTTTTTAAAAGGGGGGAGTTGCAATATAATTCAATGTAAAAGCATTGGGTACAATCCCCAGTACCAAAAAAAAAAAAAAAAAAGTCTGATACTCCTCAATCATGTTTCTACTAAGATTTCATGCTAAGATTTCACAGGAGTGAGGCAAAAACCTAGAGAGAACGTGGTTGGGATTGAATGTGCACTTTTACAGACCGAGCATGCTGTCCTTAGGGAAAAGAGACTGGCTTATACCAAAACCAAGAGAAATGGGGCAAGGTGTCCCACACCTGTAATGCCAGCTACTCAGCAGGCTGAGGCAGAAGGGTTGCAAGTTTGAAGCCAGCTTCTACAATTTAATGAGAAACTGTCTCAAAATAAAAAATAAAAAGAGCTGAGGATATGTACAATGCTGGATTCTATCCCCAACAACCCCCATCCCCCAAAAAAGCATTCCAAGGCTGCAATTGTAAGACAAAATTATTTCAGATATTTACCCTGCTTCTCTTACAAGGATGGTTCACTGACGAGTGTTTAGGCTCCCTCTGTGGAGACAATACCTGTGATCTTTAAAAGCATGTACTTTGCATTCCCACAGAAGTAGATTTCCTAATGACCTTGAGCAAACTGCCTCATTTCTTTTTTTTTTTTTAGTTGAAATCGTTATTGGTACATTACATATACACATCATGATTGCACTCAACAATGAGAATTTGTACCAGTACATGACACAACTTAATTTTCATTTTTTCCATACCCTTACCCACCCTACCACCTTCGCCCCCTATATACATAAGGTTTGTTTCCTTTCTTTTTTGTTATAATCTCATTATTTTTCCCCCTTCACCCCATTTCACTCTAAGCCTTGATTTCCTCATCTATAGAAGAGAAGTGATACTAGCACTACAAATGAATGTTGTTATACGGGTTAAAGAACACAATGTCCCTAAAGAGTAGAATAAAGTGGATGGCAAACAATAAGGGCTTGTTAAATGTTGTGTTGTTTGAAAAAGCACACATTCCTCATCCACTGGAGGCAAAGCAAGCACCAGAGTGAAGGAAAAGACATCCAAATAAACTGAAACACGTTCCGGCCCACTTCATCAGGAGATCAGAAATGACCACGGGGTCACACTGCACTTAGTAAGACAGCATGACTTGCCGGATCAGGTATCTGTGCCTGAATCTGGGGAGCAGCAGCAATGGTCTAAAGCTTGCTGGCTAGGGAAAATTGCAGACTTCGGGAGAGGACAAGATAGTGGATGATGAGGCAAAAGAGTAAAAGAACCACACTTGCTAATGTTTCTAAACAAAAGTCTGCCAGTACAGTCACAGCAAGAGGTCCCTGAGATGGTGGTGGTGTGCAAGCGAACTAGTCTGGTGCCTGCTGGAAGGCAGCACAGTGACAGGAGACATGAAAGCTGGAAAGGCCACACAGAGCCCCTTACATAAGCCACGCTGTGACTGAGAAACACTCTGTTCAGTGTGTCACGTACTTACAATGCCTGACTCAGAGCCCCCTAACCCGACAGCATGAAAGTTACTTCCTAATGCGGTTTCCTGTGCCTTTTTCACAGCAGGAAAGAGAAGGAAAAATCATCCAAGGTGACTGAATTTTCTTTCAGAAGGAAGGGGAAATATCAGAGAGGATGAAAAACTTACACTCTGTGAAATAACAGAATTGCAGAGGGCAAGCTAAAAGAAACTACAGCCCTGGCCAGCCTTCTGCATGGATTTAAGTGGCCCCTTGGTTTTGGTCTCGTGGTATCCATGCCTTTAGAAATACCTTCCTCTCGAGTATGAAAAAGTTCAGTAACTTTCTTACAGCCTATGAAGGAATGCAGAAATGACAGGATGCACGTGGTTACGTTACATACAATGAAAACAGGCAACGTGAGTTTCTCCTCTTTGCTGACTATGACCAAGCCATGCTGCCAGGGTGTCAAGCTGTCTAATGAAAGACCAACATAAGGGCAATTTCTGGCTGCTAGCAAGAGACTAAGGAGCTCAGTCTAAAAGTCCACATGAAGCAGAACTCTGCCAACCACATTAGCTTGAAAGTCAATGCTTTCCCAGTCAAGTCTTGGGTAAGACATGCTAAAATCTTCACGGCAATATTTCTCTGGTATCTGACTGTCGTGCTCAGACTTTTGACCAAACTGAGATTATCTGTGAGTTGATCAGGCTGCAAAGTCTACACTACTTTGACTGTTGTGTATATACAAATGACTAGTACAGAGGGGAAATGAGCTACTCATCCCTGATGCCATCACTTCCTGCTGACAGAGAACAGGGAAGAAAAAGGAAAGCCCAGGGGCCAGAGCCTAGGAGATGACCCTAAAATAGACTGCCTTTTTCTATGCATGATCTGTTACCTTTTTGTCTTTTTAATCAGTGTTAACTAGAGAAGAAAAACATGAGCTGCCATAAAAGTTTGTACAAGCAGGTCTATTCTTCTCCCTTATGTATCACAATTCCTAAATTCATCAGTTTATTCAACAGATATTTCTGTGCCGTCTACAAATTCATAACAATGTGGTAGGTGCTGTGAATATGTCATTTGTATTGAAGCAAATGACTGCTTAGTAATACTTTCAGCAAAAGTCACATCTACACAAGCAGCCAGTGCAGAGAGAAATAGTTTCAGGGTTTTGGTAGGGAATTAAGAATGCAAGTCAGACTCTCCAACTAGAAACTTCTATATTTAAAATAAATAGCTAGTTGTTTCTCTGTCTAATGATATTCTCAGTAAAGGGGCAAAAGGAGTTAGTCAAATGAGTTAAAACACACCGTAATCTTCCATAATTTCTATATTTAAAAACTCTCTCCTTACTGTTAGAACAAATTTTAAAATAAACAAGTCATATTTTTTCCACAATAAAGTTACAAAATGAAAAAAGCCAGTTATCTAGCACTGTCAACTACAGAGAACAGAACCGATGAATGAGGACTTAGACACTTTGTTCCCCCAACAATCCTGACATGAGCAAGGTATTCCCACCCTGAGCAAAGCCTGGGCTTCAGAGAAGCCCTGACTACTGCCAGGCTAAACTACTACTTCAGCAGTGAGGATCCCTCCATCTGAACACAGGTCAACAGGAGCCAAGGTGTGTGTTTTTACTTTCTAGTCCATGATGGAAATCTCTGCGAATGAGAAGTTATCAAATTTTAAGTGAAGAAGAGTCAAAACAAAGAGTGACTGACAGAGATGCAATGTGGTATCTTGCGATAGGTTATACCAGCCTCATTGATTTATTATGTATCTGGAATAATTAGTAGGAAAGGAAAGAAAAAATATACTGAACACAGATGACAAATGGCAGCTGAGTGACAGAGAAAACAGCAACAAAATAAAGAAGAGATTAAGAAATACTAAGCAGAATGGAGAATTTACTTGGGCATTTGGTTATGGATTATGTCCAGACTAGTGGTTAGCATTTATTTTCTGTGAAAGATCATAACAGTAAATATTTTAAACTTCATGTGGCACATGGGAATTCTGCCTATGCTTAACTGTGCTATGACAGTGCAAAAATACCAAATGAACAAGTATAGCTCTGGTGCGATCCTCAAAAAAGATACTAATAAAAGCAGGTCATAGGAGGTAGGCTAGTACCTCAATGGTTAAACGATTGCCTAGTATGTTCTAGGCCCTCAGTTCTACCCTTAGTAATGCAAAAATGGAATGAATGAATGAATACCAAAAAAAGAGGTCTTTTGCCAGATTTGACCTGAAGACTGCAGTTTCCTGACTGATGGCCTCCCCAGGAAACCCATGACATACTAAAATAGCAAAGAGAAAGATGCTACAGCCTGAGTTTTTAAACATGGGCATGTCACAGCCATTGAGCTGGCAACAAGGGCTAGGAGGTATGCTCTGTGCACACACACCTAGGCCATGGTATGCTCAGCACAGCCTTATGGTTGGAAGTGGTGAATTTCTTCACTACTTGTCTAACCAAAATTACCATTCACGGAGCCAGTCTGTGTAACATTTTGTAGACTATGGCTCATACACCTGTCAAGCCCTGTCTTATCACATATTTTACATAGATCATTATGAGAAAAATTACCTTAATGTTCCAAAAGTAACTAAGAAAATTGTCATGAACAAAGACAACTGAGTGAACCTTAATCTCTGTCTGTGACAGCTCCTCTGCCTCTGAAGATTCTCCTTGACCTTTCTTAGCCTTTCTTTTTTTTTTACCCAGCTAACCCCTATTTGGGCATCAATCTCTCCCTCTAGGAAGTTTCTCTCAAACATCCCAAATAAAGTCAAGAAATTTAGAACAATCATCTATTTCTATGACACCTATTCCTATGAAAATGAACTTCATTACTCTCAATAACCATGTAATTCTTTAATGTCAGCTTCTCTGCTAGACAACAAATTTCCAGAAAGCTGCCCTGTTCAATACTCAGGTACAAAACTGTCAAGGTCGAGGGATAAATACAAGGTTTGGGCATCTGAAAAGGACCCTCAGTTTAGTGATCACTTGGGTGGTGAAAACCAGCACACTCAGTTCTTGCAGAGCACTGTAGAGGTTCTGCTGGCTGCCACACAGCCAAGGTGACAAAGCCAGTGGAAGGGGGTGTGTCCAGTTACCAGTGGGTAAATTGTCCTAGATTTACACAGTACAAGGACCCATTCTCAAAGTGCTTCAAGTACAAGCTACAAAGGCATTGCTCCTGTGGTGTCACTGAAAAGAGAAACAAAAAATGCAGTTTTAGTTCATGATAAAACTTGTACTTTCCCTGGTCCTAGTGTATTCAAAGACATTAGGCTAGCTAAATTTAAAACAAGCAATTGTATAATTTCTTTAAGATACCTTTTTTCTAGCTTCAATCAAATTACAAAATTCTGCAGTTTAAGTAAATACAGCATTACAAAAGCAAACATTCATGTATATATAGAGCTGTCTGAACTGAGCTAGAGGAAAAGCAGTTTATAAAATCTATATACTGTACTATGATCCAACTTGGAAAATTAAATTAGAAAAATGACTAAAAGGATATATACCCCCTAGTAGTTGTCCCTGGTAAAAAGCTGAGATTACAGCAATTTTCTTTTCTTTTTTATTTATCGATATTTTCTACATTTTATATTGTGGACACACTTTTATACTTTTTCAAAGTGTAAAATTAAATCAGACAAATACTGCTGATTATAATGTACTGCAAAAGTGTTTCAAAGAAATATACATACAGAAAATGAAGCGGCATTGCAGTTACTATTTAGCATAGCATTGCTAACTAATGTTCAAAATATTGGCTGTCTTTCAATGTTCAGCTATTGCTACCAAATCTTAATGATACGTCTCAGCACAGTGAGCATCAGCAGACAAAAGCAAAATAGTTCTAGTGCTGAAGGTGTTAATTTCCATTTTTAGCTACATTCTTACGTTTCCTGGAACCTGATATATTTTAAGTTGGCCTAATTTCTCTCTGCTCCTGGACTCTGAGATCTGAACTAACACACCTGATGGATTTTAACCACCAAAATGCATCAAGGGTTAGTAAGAAACTTCAAAAATGAGATCTTGCTTAAAGGTGACTTGTAACAAGCCAGATAAAGTAATTACTTGAATTTCAATTCAGTTGGCTAACTAATATCAACCTGTGCCTACACTAGAGTAATATACTTCCATTGTAGGTATGCTCTAATCTTCTGTTGCATTTCTGAAATGCTAATTATGTCATAAATCCTGTTACATTTACATGATGCCCCACTGCTCAGCAACAATAGCTCCATCTATTATAAGTCACTGGAACAGATTCTGAAACTCCAAGTAGAAACAAGGTCCAACATCTCTTTGTAAGTGACTGAAACAAACCACACAAAACAAGTTCTTTAAGAGATTTAGCTCTGTGACAATCATATTGGCTTCTGTCCAATAACAATTAGCTACAGAAGACAAATACAAAAAAAATGAGCTTTTTTTTTTTTTTTTTAAGCTTTTTTAAATTTTGAGACAGGATTTTGCTTTGTAGCTCAGGCTGTGCTGAGCTCAGCCTCGAACTCAGCAACATTCCTGCCTCTCTACCTCCCAAGTACTGGGATTACAGGCGTGAGCCACCACACCCTGCACTATGGTAAGCGGTTACCACGTATGAACACGGGATCTTGCACTTGCAAGGTAGGTGCTACGAGTAAGCTAAATCCCTGGCCCAAAAATGACCATTATGAATATACTGGAGAACAACTAAAACCTAGCAGAAGTTCCACAGTGTCAGAGAAAGGCACTTCACTGCATGATATTTTGTACTTAGATACCTATCCTGGGCAGGCACAACCTGCTCTGGTCCCACCAGACAAAAAACAAAGCAGAAAACCTCAGAATACCAAAAAACTGTGACAGAAAATCCGGAAAAGAAAGAAAGAAGGGATGATGAAGTCCAGAATTTGCAAATAAAATCTGAATTCTATGAATAAACCCATAAATATTCATATACTAGCCAAGACTCCAAGGATTCTAGAAACAAAATAATAGTTGACTGGTCTTGAAAAGGTAATTTAACAAAATCAAAAGTGAGCATTCCCTTTACTCAGACCACTGTGGACAAACAAACCCAATCAAAGCAAAGCCAAAATAACTACCCCCTACAGATAGCTCAAGATCTTCAGATTTGACAGCTCAAAACTGCCAGGTGACAGAAGCCTGGTGAAGGACAGAGACTTTTTTTAACCTGTGGAAACAACATCATATACGATGCTAACAATCATGATAGATTATATAAGGTCCTCAGGGAAAATGTTTGACTGTTTTTTATAAAATTAACTTAATAATGTACTTCTAAGTATACATGCAAGAGAAATGGACCTCAGAGCCATGTCTACTTGGATGAAATAACGGCGACAGTCAATCCAGCAGATCAGGGGTTATCTAGACAATGGTGCTCAGCCAAATCTGGCCCACAGCTTCTTTTCGTAAATAATCTTTTACTGAGACATTAAAAAAAAGAAATGGAAACATTTGTTCACAATGAGACTTACAATAATGTGTCCAGTGGTGATAATCGTAGTAGCTCACCCAAACGTCCATCACCAAGTGAACAGGTAAATCACACCATGGAGTACTGAGGAAGGAGGTTAGGGCTGGGCAAAACAGGTCACATCCAGCAGTCATGGAGACCCAGGGCACAAGCACAGAGCACAGGGGCTCAGGGTAACTGCAGTCCTGAGCACTGTGTGTGGAACCAATCAGAAAGTGCCCTCTTCAAGTCTTTGTTTACATCTGGCACAGAGCACCCTACACACACTCTCCCACAGTCCCCCCACCTTCCATCTACAGTTTAAATCTGACACCAGCCCAGTGAGCTTCTGCTAGCACAAGAGACCCAACTGCCTTATTTAACTGAAGATAGGAAAGAGCCCTGCCACTATCCTCGAGTGGCTGTAATTCCACTCAAGGCCGCTCTCACTCTGCAGAGTGTACTTCTTTTCCACCTTCAAAAAATGTATATGTTCATTGCCTTTACTTGATGCTTCATCTAATTATTTGTTTATAACAAAGAATCTGGAAGAAATGTCCTCTGGACTAAAAAGTCAGTGACAATACTAGTGAGCCACACAAAGAAACAAATCTATTGATTGAAGCAAAACAAGTATATATGCCACACATCATTAAGTGGAGCAAAAATAGCTGGGCCCAGAGCACTAACAGTATCACCCCATGTTTCAAGTTCTGGGAGCAGCAGCATCTGTTGATAAAGTCACAGAACTAGCCCTGTGCAAAGGGAACACTGGTATAAAACAACTTTCAGGGATGGTGGAAATATTCTCTATCTTGACAGAAATGCTTGTTTTCTTACCTGTATAAATTGGTGCAATGTAAATTAATGTGTAAATAATGCCCATATTTAAAAACTGATCATAAAAAAATAACTCTAAATGAGTTCTGGAGGAAATAAATAGTCTTTCACTTGGCAAACAACCAAACAAAGCAAAGCAAAAATACCTGCCCTTTGCTTTCAAAATATTCTTTTAATATTTGTTCCAAACCAGAGGAATTGAAAGCTATCTGTCCTTGTAGGTTAAGGTCATTTTAACTATACAAGAGGCAAAGACTCAAATTAAATCCAAAAGAGCTAGTAATATTTACATTCCAGATAAGATGCTAGACAGTAGATAAAGGGGGAAAAAAGTACAGGGTATTGGGAAGTAGTTCTCTAACTAGAGTCACCGTGCTGTACAATAGATTCCCCGCCCCTTTGAAATGGGAGCCTGGACTACAGAACGCGAACCAGTCTCAAAATAATATAAACCCATAGAATGTACAACACACAGAATAAACTCTAACATAAAAAATGGACTTTGGGTGATAAAGACGAGTCACTCACTGTAGGTTTGTCAGTTTTAACAACTGCACTACTTTACAAGACAGTCGATAATGGAGAAGGCTAAGACATCTGGGCCAAGGGTATACGTCAAACTCTGCACTTGGTCCTCAAGTTTGCTCTCAGTCTAATACTGCTACAAAAATGAAGTCTTTTTTTTGTTTTATTTTTGAGACAGGGTCTCACTTCGTAGTTCAGACTATATAACCCAGGTGAGCCTGGAACTCATAGCAATCCTCCTGCCTCTGCTCTGGAGTTCTGGGATTACAGGCATGAGCCACCATACCAGCACTGTGGTGTCTGGTATTGACTGCTGGTGGGCTTGAGTCTCCATGCCCTGCATTGTTGTATGTGGTTACCTGGGATGGAACCTGGGCCCTTGCACTCGCAAGGCAGGTGCTGGAACCACTAAGCTAAATCCCCAGCCCAAGTGTAAATATTTTAAAAACAAAATGTACATTGTGAATATAAGGAAATAAAAACTGTGATTGGACCATACTACCAGAAAGGCCAGAGAAATAAATGATCACCAAATGCTTCTATATTTAACTATTTACTCAAAACATGCAAACATCTTTGGGACAAAAGAGTCTCTCATGAACATCACGTCAATCAATTCAGTATAATCTTATTCTCTTACTTAAATGTCATACAAAAGAGCCACATAAATAAGACACATAAAGAAAAATGATTTTACTTTGGCCACACTTCTGGCCTTTACATTAATTTTTAATGTAATCCTAAAGAGAAACGACACTATAATATGTTTATATTTAATTAGGTTCTTACTTGTGCTGAAATTCAAAGAATGAATGGGAAAATCCCACACAGCAAAATGTACTGTGCTCAGAGCCTATGGGTGAGTATGAGAACTACTCAATGGTAGATAATTAGCAAAGATACAATCCACAATCAGCACATTCATTAACAACTATTTTATTCACAAACGACTTTGAAACGCCTTTTTCTTCATTCTAGGCAAGAAAAAAAAGAAGTATGTATGAACTCAGTTTACTCCAAACACCCAAGGTTGAGGCAGATGGTGCAAATGACTTTCCTCACCAGTCACTGTCCCCAACCCCCCAGCCACAAAATGCAAGTTATGTGAGAGGCACCAGGAAGAGGTGCTCAACGCAAGGCTTTTATAGATAAGTCTTTAGATTCACTCTAATTAGCGTTTCACGGTTCAGACTTAAAATTGGTCTGCAGCCACCATCCCGTTGAGTTGCCTTCTCTGGAAAGCTGTACTTACACGAGAAGCAATCAACACCTCTCAACAGAGTGAGGGGAAGTGGCCCATCTCTTGCGGGCACATACTCTTCCTTCTAAACTACTGCTTGTGTCCATTCCTACAAAATTAGTTTATTCTTTCAAAACCTCACATATAAACCAAGAATAGAGGAAGTCTGAAGGCAAAACAATGTAATTTGAGAGAGAGAGTGACAGAGGGAGAATTAGATTTTTAAAAAGAACGAACAAAAAGAGTAGTTTCTAAAATCTGCTTTTGAACTCCGAGGCCTCCAGAAACTTCCACTTACTGATATTTTGAGATCCTACTAGTTGAGCACAAAAAAACTATCACTTTTGCTTGAGAGCAGATATTTAAATCTTCAGCATTCATGCCATATAACACATTTTGTTAAGAGTACAAAGTTTCCTGAGATGAACAAAAATTTCTTTTTTGAGTAGCCCGGGGTAGCAAAGAGATTGCCAGCTTGTACAGTGGCACAGTGAGGGTTGAACCAACTTGACCCAAATGTCATCCCAAACGAGACAGAAATAGGTTTCTGGGGAAAGTAACAAAGTACGCAGGCCTCTGTACTTCCTGCCATCTTACTGAGGATGTTACACTCCAGATGCAGCTCCTTAACACCTATGCCCTTACATGGATGTCCCATTCTCATCGGGCCTTCCTTGGCCTCTCTCCTCTAGATGTACAGTCTACACCACTCGTACACTCCCTTCTCACTCAGTGGCATCGTCATTATCACCACCATTGTCCTCCTCCTCCTTCTCCTCCTCCTCTTCATCATCACCAGAACCCAACTGAACTGGTAAGCTCCACAGTGTTCTGGTTGTTTTTACCTCTTCTCTGCCCACCTTCTAATCGATTTTGTTAACGACCCATAGTATCTAAAGGAAAAATCTCCAAAATAAAAGTAGCATCAAAAATTGTTGAATGAAGTGGGAAAGTCTCCAAAGTTCCAGGATTATTTTTCACTACAGACTCATGAAAGTAAAGACTTTAGGATATAAAACAGTTAATCGTCAATATTATCTTTAAAGAAGCTATATAAAACTTTTAGTATAATTTTTAAAAACTATGATAACAGTGTCACAGATGATACAATATGTCTGATTAAGCAGCAAAAAAAGTAAAAGAGAAATAAGTGCTATAAATTCTAAGAAACAAGATCTTTCAGAGTTATTCTACATAATGAGAATTAGCTTTTTACTCTCTTTTATAGGAAGAGTGAATTTGCAATCTGATTATGAATTACAATTGAATATACTGTTTACATGTTCTTCACTGTCCAGCATTCATTCACAACCATAGCTGAAAAGGAAATTTTATTTTACTTCAGTTCACTGATTTACTTTAGAGAAGAAAGCAATGTGAGAATTTCAGGACAATAATCATAATTTCAAAATTTTTAACAACTGCTTTTCTGACTGTGGAGAAGTTTGTAAGTGAATGTATTAATAATTAACATTTTTCCACCAGAATTATTTGGAAAAAAATTCTGTAACAGAGCCAATACTCATTCAGTCTTTGTTTCTATTAAAGTTTCATTCCTAAATTAACATCTTCAAAAACATATAATAAAATCAATGCAAAATACCTGATACATTTTCTAACATAACATAAAGCCACTGAATACCTCAATGTTTTCTCTCCAATTTTTCCCTCAAGACTAAGCCAGTGATTGGAAGGCTGAGGCGGGAGGATTCTAAATGCAAAGTCAGCCTGGGTAACTTATTAAGACCTTGTCTCAAGGAGGAAAAAGAACTATTATCCTCATATTTGAATGAGTGAAGTTTCTTTCTTAAATTTATTCAATTTATCAAAAATACCATGGGTAGTTTTCAGAAATGCACTCAATGCATGAAAAATATAATTATCTATAAGAAAAGAAAAAACTGGGAAAATTAATGTTCTCAAATTTTCAGCAAAGAGCAATAGACAGTGTTTGAAATAAATAATTTTTTAAAAATCTTTATTGGTACATTACATATATGCATCATGATTGCACTCCATAATGGGGATTTGTACCAGTATAAGACACAACTTAATTCTCATTTTTTCCCATAGCCCTACCCACCCTACCACCCCCCCATATGCATAAAATTTATTTCCTTACTTTTTTGTTACAATCTCATTATTTTTCTCCCTTCACCCTATTTTACTTTGAGCATTTTCTATTTCACAATATATACCATACAATGCTAGGACTCATTTACATCTTCATTTTCTCATACCAGAGAAAAGATGTGATATGCACCTATCTGTGACCTATTTATTTCACTTATGAGGATATCCTCAAGGTATGTCCACTGAAGTATAAATGGTTCAAACTTATCATTTTTTATGGCAGAGTAATACTCCATTCTGTAGAAGAACCACAGCTTTTTTATCCAGTCTCCAGTTGATGGACACTTGGGTTATTTCCAAGATGTAGCAATCACAAATTGGGCTGCTATAAACATGGGTGCACATATGTCACTGTGATATGAGTCTTTTAATTCTTTTGTGTATATACCTAGCAGGGCAGTGGCCGGGTCAAACGGGACCTGCAATCCTAGCTTTTTGAGGAATCTCCAAACTGATCTCCACAGGGGCTGTACGAGTCTACAGTCTCACCAACAGTGGAGAAGGGTTCCTTCTTCTCCGCAGCCTTGCCAACATCTGCTGCTGGCTAATTCTGAAATGGCAGCCATTCTATGTGGAGTGAGATGAAATCTCAGTGTTGTTTTCATCTGCATCTCTCGAATGACTAATGATGTTGAGCATTTCTTCATATACTTCTTAGCTGCTCTTACTTCTTCCTCTGAAAAATATCTGTTCATTTCAGATTCTCATTTATGAATTGGGTCTTTAAATTTGGGTGGACTGATTTTTTTTTGAGTCCTTTATATATTCTAGATAGTAGCCCTTTGTCTGAGGAAAAGCTGGTAAAGATTTTTTCCAACATTGTTGGTTGCCTTTTTGCTCTGTTGGTGGTTTCCTTTGCTGTGCAGAAGCTTTTTAAAAGAATGAGGTCCCAGGCCAGGGAGTTAGCTCAGTGGTTCCAGAACCTGTCTTGCAAGCGCAAGGGCCCAGGTTCGATTCCCCGGCAACCACATATAATACTGGGTGTGGAGACTCACACCCAGCAGCAACCAGTACCACATACCACAATGCCGGGCGTGGTGGCTCACGCCTGTAATCCCAAGACTCAGGAGCCAGAGGCAGGAGGATTGCTGATGTGAGTTTGAGGCTGAGTTCAAGGCCAGCCTGAACTACAAAGTGTGACCCTGTCTCAAAAAAAAAAAAAAAAAGAGTGAGGTCCCATTTGTTGATTTCTTCTGCCAATTCCTGTGCCATAGAAGTTTTGTTCATGAAGTCTTTCCCTAAGCCAATGTCTTCGAGAGTTTTACCTAACCTGTTTTGCAGCAGGTTTAGAGTGTCTGTTTTAATATTTAGGTCTCTTATCTACTTTGATTTTAGCTTGGTACACGGTGAAAGAGTTAGATCTAGTTTTAGTCTTTGGCAAGTTAAAGCCCAGTTTTTCCAGCACCATTCATTAAAGAGGCTATCTTTCCTCCACTGAGGATTTTTGGCTCCTTTGTCAAACATGAGGTGACTCAGTGTATCTGGAGTAGTTTCTGGTTCTTTTAGTCTAATCTATTGATCCTCAGGTCTGTTACTTTTCCAGTACCACACAGTTTTTATCACAGTGGCTTTATAGTATAGTTTCAGGTTCAGAGTTGTAATACCCCCCACCATGTCCCTGTTGCTTAGAATTGCTTTGGCTATTCTAGGTCTTTTGTGGTTCCAGATGAAAGTTTGGATTTTTTTCTCTAGATCTGTGAAACATGCTGTTGGGATTTCAATCGGCATTGTGTTGAATGTGTAGAGTAGTTGAAATAAATAATTTTAAATCTTTAGTTTATTTAGAACATGGAATAGAAACCATTTTTCTTCAATGCCAATTAAAGTCACCACTGCAATACAATGCAACAAGTCAATAGGCAACTAGGACACAGATTGTATGTTTTAGATAAATCCAAAGTCGTCATTGCTACTCCTAAAATATTGTTTCTGTTTTATTTTCTTTATAGCATTATATCTGAAATGCAGGTCATTTACCTATTTATTACTTGTCTCTGAACTGATTTTCCCCTCTCTATTAAATTATGAATTCTGTGGCACCAGGGATCTTGTCTGCCTTCCTTAGGGCTGTGGTCTAGTAATGAGCATGGTGCCTGGAACAAAGTAGAGATGCTCAACAGATAGCTGATAAACAACTGGATTCAGGGTCACACATTGAGCCATTCCAGGGATGACTGCCATTCGTCTATCTTGCTGAAATGTGATCGTCACTCTGGCACTGGGCATTGCATAAAAAGTGCACACTGGTACATGGCAGGAGATGGGTAGAAACTATGGCAACCAGCACACAACCTGTTCACCCCCTATTTGACTCTGACATGTTAAAGTTAAGAGTTTTAACTGCTGATTGATTAAGGTTTTGCTGTGTAGGTTAAAAATGTCTCCGAGAATTTCTTTAGGTAGTCAGCTGAGCTTGGAAACAAATCACTACTAACATTCTAACTCAGAAACGGTCAGTTCTGTGATTCAACAGTATCTATCTTCAATTTAAGAGAATCCACTTAAAATGTTTTTTAAAAATCAAGAAACAGATAATGAAGATTGTACAGATTTCCAAGCTAAATCTCATGTATCACATCTTATGGAGAATACAGTCTCCTACTGGACAATCTTTATCAACTAGAATATAGAAACTCATCTCTTAGGGTTTTAAAGAGGTTATAATTTCCATCACCAACTAATCTTGTCATTAAAAGGCTACTTTCTACCACAAGTCTCTATAAAGTTATCTTTTATCACCCTTAACCTTTGTATCTGAGGTACAATTCTATGGAAACCATTGTCCTAGACACAGGTCCACGGGGCATTCCACTCACTTATGGTGAGTGCCAAACCCACAGGGTGCTCTTCCTGTATCATTGGAGAGTAATGACAGGTGTGATGGAGATGTAGAAATAATACTGTGTGAACATCTATTTCCTATCACTTCCATGTTCCCCAAGGATCTCCATACCACAGTGATTTTCAGTCTTCCTTCAGCAGCTGATTCTTCCTTCAACTAAAATGTATGGAGTTCAATACACAAAGCCTATAAAAACAGAGCTGTTGGTTGACAGAACAAAAAAGAGGCCAAAGGCCTTGTCCACATCCCTTAAAAGCCCTAATGGGACTCTGGAATTCTAAGGCAATAAACCAACCAAGTCTGAAAACCAATGGTCTGCTGAGGATGAGGATAACTCAATTTAATAATGGCGATCTATAAAATAATAGTACCTTTCCCAAGGCAGTATGTATGATAAAATGCTCACTCATCTTGCCTGCAACCACAGTTCCTCTGTTTCATAACTCTAATTTCTAGCATTGCAGCACTCAACTAACTGCAGGGGAAGCCATGTGAGTACTGCTTTGTGAATACTTTCTGAAAATACTTTCTGAGCAGCCTGATGAGGCCTGGGGCTTCCTCTGATCTGTATAGCTACCTGACTCAAAGTTTAGCCTTGGGAAGTATTTAGCCAAAAAGAGAGAAAGAGAGAGAGGAAAGGTTTAACTAATCAAGTAGGAGGTCTACACCATGTGAAAATCAAGATTTGAGGTTTCGTCTAACTATTCAAAAGTTACATGTTATCACAAATGGGCTACCTCCAAGAATAAAAAAGAAAGTTTCAAACCCTCTCAGTCAAAAAAGGATTTCCAAGTGTTCCACTCATGCGCAGCCTTATACTGAGAAGTGTACAAGTCGGGTTCACTGAATGAGAGAACAGAAGTTTCTGAACCAGATCGTCTTAACCACCTCTCCTTACTGTGTAAGATAAAGAGTTGTGGCCATTGTAGAGCTCTTGTGATTTTATATTAATATATCTGTCCTGCCGCTGTGGCGAAGCCTAGTCTAGTGAGGTTCTGACTGACTAAGGATGAGACCTACGTAGCAGCAGGACCAAGTAGCTTATGCTATAACCCCCATACAGTACTTTGTAATCACTAACAGTAGGTGACAAAGGCACATATAAGCATGTGGAAAATGCTACAGTTACACTAAATCAGTATAAATACAGAAGGCTTGATTTTAATTTTTTATTTTGTTTTAAAAGGTATACATACTCATAGGAATAAAAATGAAAGAATCTACATCAAAATATTACCAATGGCTATGGCTGGATACTGGTTTCTATTTTGCTTGAACATTCAACTGTCTGCAGAGAATCAGGAAAAAAATAAATACATTTAAAACAAAAAGAAATCTTCCTCACTGACATGATATTGGTATGTAAATGCCAGACTTGTCCTTAGCAGAGACAGTGTGGCCACATCCCAGGGCAGCCAGCTTTGGTTGGAGGGCTTCATGCAAACACTCAGGTGAAGCAAACTAATTTCTACTGACTGGTAGCCTGGTCAGCACGTGTGAGGAAATGAAGTACAGCCAGGTGGGAAGTGTTTGCCTGGCCTCGGGAGCCACTCAGCCCCACCATACACCAGAACTACAACTGCCCTGAGGAAGCCTCCATAGTAAATAGCACCAGGCTCACCCAGAAGCCCTGGAGTTAATGAGAACAAGGTTTACATACTGCTTATGGCTGCTTTTGTATGAATGAGAGGAGACCGCACACTGCATTGCCTCCATAGTACAAGACTTAGACCAACAAACAGCACTTTGTCATTTCTGCCTCTCACTCTGGCAAACAGTACACAATCCCTTCGAACCTTTCCTCAGCGATAGAAAGAGACTTGTTTAATGTGCTCACAATGATGTAATCATCAAAAATGTAAAATACTTAGCATACAGATCTCTAGTATGTATTGGTAAATGAAAGGAAAAAAGGCAAAAATCCTAAGGTGAGATATAGTAAGACATAAATTATCCTAAAAGGAAACAGCTAATACATTAAAAGCCAGGCATCCATTAGAGGTCACAGTACATTAAAAAAAAAAAAAAAAAAGTGGTAACCCTGACCTTGGTGAAAAACACTGAGGACCTAAAAACTGAAAGCAAGAAAATTAAGTAGGCACTTAACATTGTAACTTGGAGAGCTCAAAAGATACGCAGGTCAAAGTAAATGACTAACAAGGAACCAATCAAACCAATACAGCTGCCCAATCAGAAGCAGCCTAGATGACTCTCACAATGATAGTCAAAGCAACAGCGGCAGACAGGTCAGAGGGAACATATTCCTGAGCTTCTGTGGGAACTGCTCAGCCCGTGGAGAGAGGGGAATGAAGTCTTCGGCCGGAATTGCCTATCACCTACAAGTAGCCAGAGTCAAATGTTATCTGTCTATACTGTCCTTCCAAGTAACAGGAAAGATTCTCAAGGGGTGAGTCAGAGCAGCTCCAGGAGGGGAAAAAGACTTCCCAGCACACCATCAAGTGCAGAGGACAGGAGAAGGCATGTCTCTGAGATCTCGGACTGGCCTCTATTCCCAGAGGACGGTGCACTTGGACTCAGGACAGCGGAGCGCGCCGCTCTGACATTACATACCTCTGACAGCTACTGTTCGCATCTATGGACAGTTTCCTTGACAGTAATTCCCATGGACACTTCCTGATGTAGGCTCTTGGCTTGTATTTCATATGTTTTTCAATCAGACACTTCTGCACATCCCCAAGAACTCAAAGGTGCCCCTGAAATAGAGGTGTAATTTACATTTAACAACTTCAAAACAGAATTGCAGAATTTGAAAGCTGAAAGAACCTCACAAATTCAGTGTTGCTCATTAAAAATAAGGCATTAAAGGCTGGAAGCAAAAAATTTTGTACCTCTCGCTTTCATATTTTCTTTTTTCTTAGCATTTTCAGTTTTCATATTATAAAATATATTTAGTATAAAACTTATTTTACCTTTTGTTAATTAAAAATAAGTCTTTTATTCTATCACAGAAGTGTTTCTCTTAGCCAAAATTAATCAAGTTGACTTATAAAAATCAATCCAAAATATTACCCTTATAAGTGATATTTTTACATTTATATATACATAAACGGTGTGTATATAACCAGGAAGCTACAGGTAATGTTTTGTACCCCAAAGAGAACAGTGAGGCCCTCATTCACAATGTATAGATGAAAGCATGTGGAATCTAATGGTAGCTACAAAGGTAGGGGCTTTTGATAGTGTCTAATCAGAAACATTTATTTAGTCTCTATTTCCTATTATTTGTAAGAAGTAGACTTAATCTTTTTAGGTTCACATCATTCATATATCTGATGAAGACTAAGGCTATTCCTTGACAGATAAAATCCTAAGGGATTTTGTGAACAAAATGAAATAACTGATATCTTGAGCAAACTAACAGGCTTGATAGTCCTATGGAATCTACTTATGCTAGGCAATCCCTCCTCTACTCATTTTTATCCTGTCTATAATAAATCATGCTACTGTCAATAATCAAATACAGTCACAAAAAAGCAATTATTACAAAATTTTTAAAAACTCAAAATAGGGGGCCGGGGAGTTAGCTCAGTGGTTCCGGCGCCTGTCTCGCAAGCGCAAGGGCCTGGGTTCAATCCCTGGTAACCACATACCATACTGGGTGTGGAGACTCACGCCCAGCAGCAACCAGTACCACATACCACAGTGCCGGGCGTGGTGGCTCACGCCTGTAATCCCAGCACTCAGGAGGCAGAGGCAGGAGGATTGTGATGTGAGTTGGAGGCTGAGCTCAGGGCCAGCCTGAACCACAAAGCGAGACCCTGTCTCAAAAAACCTAAAAAAAAAAAAACTC
>PVIR01000955.1:0-14388 GCA_004026965.1 Petromus typicus
TTGGAGTGGCGTAGGGCGAGCCTCCCCAGAAAG
The DNA here is from genome assembly GCA_004026965.1 of Petromus typicus. Classification (NCBI taxonomy): domain Eukaryota; kingdom Metazoa; phylum Chordata; class Mammalia; order Rodentia; family Petromuridae; genus Petromus; species Petromus typicus. The sequence goes on from PVIR01000955.1 coordinate 34, forward strand.
GCCTCACTGGCTGGGAGGCCCCTGCCAGGACACCCCAAAGAGGGCGGAGGAGATGGCCCAGGATTGATCTCAAGGAAAGATGCTTCGGGATTCCCGGATCCCTGCACCATGGACACAGGTGGGGAGAGGGGCTGGAAGCTGAGGCAGAAGCCCGCAGCCATCTATGACCAGTGAATGGAAGGGAAGAGGCGGGCGTGAGTGCAGGGCCCAGCGGCTCTGGGCAGTGACTGGGGGCAGCGGGGCAGTGCGTGGGTCAGGGACGGACCTGCCTGGAGAGGCTGAGCCTGGCCCCACCCTGCTGGAGGGAAGCAAGGAGAAGCCGGGGAGGGGAGAGGAGCCCCAAGGCAGGGCAGGGTGTGAGAAGGGGAGGAAGGAAGTGGAGGAGAGGAGCTCTCTGATTGCTGAGTCTCCTTTACACATGGGGTAACATTTGGCAACATTCTTGGTTCAGAGCCATTGCTCTCCCGAATCCTCAATTGTCCGCTCTCCAGAGCCCAAGTCCACCTGGCACCACCCGCTTGGGGAGGTTAGCGTGTTTATTCTGGGCAGTAGAGTCCCCGAGGGTCACCCAGATGGCTAAATTCGCAGTACCTTCCAAATCTGACTTTTCTGGAAGTGAATACTGGGTAGAGGTTGGTTCAGCACTAAGCTTCACTGGGTAGATCAAGATGAGGGGCTTCCTTTGTTCCAGAAGCCGAAGTCTGGGTCCTGCTCAGCTCCAATGTTCCTGCTCCTCCCCAGAAAGGCCTCACTGGCTGGGCGGCCCCTGCCAGGCACAGAAGGGATGGAGATAGGCCCAGCTTGCCCAGCCCTGGGGCCCGGGGCTGCTGCTACTCCCACAAGCTGGTTTCTCTCTACTGGGGGAAGAGTGCTGTCCACTGCGGCTGTAGCCAGAAGATTAGGGGATGCTCAGCTTCTCAGCCCTTGTCTTCCACTCAGCAGACCAGCTGGCCCTCAGAAAGCCCTTGACCTGAGCCCTGGGTGCTGGGAGGGGTCCTTTACAGCCCTTTGTCCTGGAGCTCGGAGTGGGTGAGAGTGGGCAGGGGTGGCTGGCACAATTACTGTGGCAGCAGGGGCTCGGCCTGACGTGGAAGCACACTCCCTACCTACAGGCAGGTGGGTTTCAGAGGGCTGAGGTGGGGGTGCACACCTGCAGCGTCAGCACTCTGGGAGGCCGAGGCAGGAGCACTGCAAGTCTGAGCACCATCTGGACAACTCAGTGCCTCAGTGAGACCCCGTCTCCAAATATGAAATAAAAAAGGTGGGCTGGGGATGTAGCTGAGTCAAAGCCGTGGATTTCAGGCTCTGGGACTGCCAAAGATGGAGGCGAGAGAGGGAGTCAGGGAGGGAGAAGGAAGCAGGGGGAGGGAGAGGGAAGAGGGCAGGTGGCAGGACTGAGACAGGCAGACGAGGAGGTGAAGCCTCGAGAAGAGCGGGTGCCTGTGCTGGGCCGTGACGGGGCTCCCGAGTGCAGACGGCCGCATGCACACTGAGTGCCGGGTCCAACCCCGCTCGCCGCAGGATGAGGCTGCCATTTCCACACATGGAGAAACTGAGGCTTCGACGAAGGGAGAGATCGCTCAGGTCTCCGGGGCTGACTCAGGTATGCAGCCCCGTCTCTGCTTCTAGCCAGGTCTGCAGACCTTTCCCTCACTGGGCTGCCAGCGAGCCAGCGAGGGCACCGGAAGCCAGGGGGCAGCCACGAGCGTGAGGACGCCAGGGAATATGGCTCTTCGCTTCCACTCGCGGTGAGGGGCCCACCTGACCTTGTCTTTGACCTTCTAGGATTCAGACAGCAGGCATGATGGGAGCTTCCTCCCAGGCCAGGATGCAGCCCCAGAGCTGAGGCCACACGGCCCTGGGCTCACCTGATCTCTGTTGGGGATTTCCAGGAGCCTCCCTTCCTTCTGGGAAGTGTGGCTGGCGCTGGGCCTGCCCCCCAGGCCCCTCAGCTGCCTGGCTGACGCCTTCCTTCTCAGAACTCTTTTCCCAGGGCCTGGCCAATGCTCACTCTTGTCTTGGTGGATGAGATGATTGTGTGCCCACAGAGCTCAGATTTCTGCCAGGGATGTGGGTGCCACCCTGGCCAGGAGCATGGAAATCTCCCCCCTGGGAGAGGAACAGGAGACTCGACATGTCTCCACCTTGGTCAGAGACTCAGCGGGCGGCCGGCAGGTCTGGGAAGAAGCAGCCCCAGGAGGGTCTGTTCCTGTGGGAGAGGGTCCTGGCTGGGGAGGGCTGGGCGGGAAGACAGGACTCTTTGTCTCCAAGAATTGGGTAACATTTGGCAACCAGACACATTGGTTCACAAAGCCACTGTTTTCTGCCAGTAGCCCTTCAGCTGTGCTTCCTCCTTGTGGGGCCCCAGCCCTGAACCCACAGGAAGCGCCCCGCTCACCTAGTGCCTTCAGCTGGGGGGGTGGTCATGGGCGTCCTCGGAAGTCCCGTCTCTGGTGGGATCTCTGTGGACTGGTGTGGAGCGGCGGAGAGCCCAGCCCTCCTCTCGCCTGTTCTTAGCTCTTCTCTGCCATCACCAGCAAAGGGAGGACGGAGGAGGATGGAGACCGAGACACGGAGCACCCCAAGGGATCATGGGGCAGGCTGGCTTCCAGACCTGCCACTCGCCAGCTGAGTGGCCTCATCGGGACACCTTAGCCCTATGTCCTGAGCTGGGGCGTGGATGGTGCTGGACACTGCCTGGTCACAGAGGGTCCGCCCTGCTGGGATCCGTGAGGACTCACGAGAGGATAGCCTGGCTGGGGCCCCGTGGGGTACTCGGTCCTGTCTGTCTCTGTCTGTGACCCCAGGACACTCAGCTCACCCATGAGAATGGGGATGTGGGGTTAGCACAGCGGAGGCCACACACAGCTCTTGGAGTTAAAAGCGTCGTCTCTATGCCACAGATACCTGTCTTTGTGCTAGGGGTGGCAGAGCTGTGCACACACGTGCTCACCTAACCTACCCGGGCAAGGCATGCCACCCACAGTGACAACACAGGCCAAGCTGTGAGGCACTGTGGCTCTCTGGGGACAGTACCCAGTCCCCTGTGGCATTGGCTGACTGCTACCCTACCCATTCAGGGTATACCATTGGTTAATTTACTACAAGTCCTTGGAAGTTTGATAAATGGCTCTCCTCCAAGCCAGCAAATGCCCACCAGTGGCAGGAATAAGAAGGCAGGTCTGGGGACCCTGTCAGCCAGCTGGGTGGGGGCTCAGGGGACTTTTCTTCATTTGTCCCATTGGAGCTGGTTCTGCCCAGACCCTTTCCAGCTCCCCTCTTGGGTTCAAAGCTAGGGGACTCCTAGAGGCAGGGACAGGACTAATCGCCCGTGGTGACTACCACCCTGCTGAGGGGGCTCAGACTTGCTATTCTGCAAAGGCCCAGGGTGCAAGAGTGAGGGTGCCAGGCCCCAGGCCTACCTGTTACACAGCAGTGCTTGCTGTTGCATGGCTGTCAGCACTGCAGACCCCTCTCCTCTGCTCCTTGTAGTCACAGTCTTAGTATTTGGAAACCTGAGTCCCACGTCCCTGAAGAGACTTCCGGTGGAGCCCAGCTCCTGGCACACTGGAGGGACCCCTGCATCGGGTTGCATGGATGGGTAAGTGAATGGGTCCATGTACACAGCCTTGGGGGCCCAGGTAGGCCAGCGCTGCCCCTGACTGTTCTGCAGTCTCAGGCTTGCAGACTGACTTAGAGACTTGTGAACAGGTTCCGGGCTCTTCCACTGTCTTCTTCCTCACTCTCTTGTTCCTTCACTAGGTAGTGAGGTTCAGGAGCCTCCTGCACGGCTTGAGGGGGCCAGCAGAGATCTGCGGAGGTGGCTGAGGCTGTTCTGGGGTCAGATGGAAGGCCACGGGAAGCTGGGAGGAGGTGCAGGCCAGGGGCACCGGTGATGCACTTCAGGGGCAGAAATCTAGGCGCCTGGGGACCCACAAGAGGAGCCACCCAGGGGCAGACAGAGAGACAGACAGACACACGACACATGGTGCGGCCTCTGGGTGCGGCCCCAGGTTGCAGCAGGGCTTTCCGGCCAGTGTGCAGTGACCTTTTGTTGTCCCTGGTGTTTGAGTCCTGCCCACCAGGCTGGTGCTCCCAAGCTGTCCTGGGCCCTGCTTCTCTCTGGCGGCCCCTCTGGGCCCAGACTCCTTCCAGGAAGCCCCTGCTGCTGGTCCCAGGTTCTGTGTCCTTGCTGACACTGTCACACACACAGGTCCCAGACATCCTGTCTGTCGTGTGCCCCCCACAGAGTTGTGGGTGGTGACGTTTCTTGATTCTTCTCCAATCACAGCGAGCCAGACTTAGTTGCTAACTCAGGATTGTATCAAGATGATCTAGCACTGTTGAGAATTGGTCAATTCTGTGTTTCTTCACCATTTTTGAAATGGCTTATTTCAATTATCGATGGGAGCAATTTTCAACATTGCGATATCTTATTTCCAAACGAGGGACCCTGGAGCTGTCACCTCCCACCCACTGCACCCACCCTGTGCCAGGCAGGCAGCACCCCGAGAGTCCCTGTGCCCTGGCAGGACCATGCCCAGGATGGACAGGCCCCACATCTCCTCCGGGTCCTCTCGGGTCTGGGCGCTGCTTCAGGGCATTGTGCCCACTGTGCCTACCTGTGCCAGCGCCATCTCCAGGAAACACTTGACCACCCAGTGGTCTAAGCAAACAGCCAAGGCCAGTCTTTCAGGACAAGCGATTTCAAATGACCATGGCTTCCTGAGGGCTGAGCCTCCCTGCCGTACTGCTGACCTGGGGCCAAGCCCCTACCTGCAGGGATGGGGCTTCCGGGCCCTGGAGCATCTGCGACGTGAGTGGAGGGGCACGGGCAGCTGGCTTCCAGCCAGTTACCAGCGTAACAACGAGCGGTGCAGAAGGTCTTCACAGACTTGTCTCCAGAGGCCAGAACCAGCCTTGCAATGAAAAAGGGACTTGTCCCATAGGACTTGTGTCACAGGGAGATTGTGCTTCTGGTCTCCTGTCCCTGACCACTATAAAATAAAGGAAATGAGAGCGACAGAGAGGGAGGGAGGGAGGAAGTGTAGAAGGAAGGAAGAAGAAGAAAGAGAGAGGGAGAGAGGAAGGAAGGAAAACAGTGGGCCATCTTCCCCTTTGGGAATCCGGACAGGGCTGGCGCTGGCGAGGGGACACGTTCAGGCCCGGACCCTGCTGAACGTGCTGTCCCTCCCCTTGGAACCCATGTTCTCTCCCAGAGACTTGCCGGCTGCACCCCGTCCCCGCCTGCTGAGGAGCATCCACCTCGCTGCCCCGACACCCTGCTCCCCCCCCACCTCCTGGCACTGAGCCCAGCAGGAACTGGACTTGCAGGGGAGGGACAGGGGAGCGACTGTGGGGCAACCGGGCGGGGCCAGCTTCAAGGCCTCCACTGATAAAGGGACGCAAGGGTAGCTTTCCAGCAGAGCCTGGCTGGCTGGGTCACTACCCGGGAAGCATCATGAGGCTCCTTCTGGCCACGCTGCTGTCCCTGTCCCTCGGGACTCTTGGTGAGTGATCGGCATCCATCAGATTGGGACAGATGCAAGGAATGGGGCAGGAATGGGCATCCCTAGGCCACATAGGCCACATTAATGTCTGCGGGAGCTGTCCCCAGGGAGCTGCTCTCATACCCCAGAGACCCTGGCATCCATTGTATTCACCCAGGTTCAGAGAGGGTGAGCAACTTGCTAAAGACACAGCATCTTAGCTGAAGACACAAGGTCCTAGTTCCTGCAGTGACCATGTGACTCTGGCAGGACAGAGCCTCCCTGATCCTCATTTAAATCCCTGGGGTTGGGAGGAAGTAGAGGTGGGCTGTTGCCTGCCCAGGTCAGGGACAGGCCAGCACACCTGCACAGCAGAGGGGGGTGTCCCGTGTCCTTGGGCCCGAGAGGGAGATGACTGGCTTCCTCTCTGAGAAGTGCCCAGGAATGAGAGAGACAGACCCGGAGGGACAGGGCACAGGGTCCGACCCTGCTCTGTGCCAGGCCTGGGTTACTTCCCACTGGGCAGTCTGCGGGTCGATGTATGTTTTTATCTGTGGAAGGTCAGTTGCTGGGCTGGACGGTTGGTCTGCGTTTAACACCTCGGGCAGTTGCTGGCCTGTTCCAGCTCACACTCCGAGCAGTGCAGGAAGGTCTCCATCCCACACCCTCCTCCGCGTGCGCCGTCATCTGTCCCAGCCACGATTAGCTGTATGATGTAGTTGAATATGTTTTACAAGTTGCATTTGCTCACTGACGAGTGGTGCTGGTAGCTTGTCAGGTGTTTAACAGCCACCCGTCTTCTCTGGCGAAGTCGAGATCTAGCAAGTGCCAGTGTCTTTAATCCTTTTCTGCATTTTTATGAATGAGGACAGCCTGAGGCTTTTCGGTGCATGTGAGCACGCTGGGGCTGACTTCTGCCTCTGGCCCGGTGTCCGGGACCCTCTCTGTCTGCTCATCCCTCTGAGGGTGCTTTGCAGCTGCGTCAGGGTTCTCCGAACCCAGGTTCGTATCAGCTTTGAGGAAACGGTTTCACTCTCACGTCTTCACGGTGCGATGCGGTTTGCGTCCTTTTCCTGCCTCAGTGCTGTGTTCTGTGTGGCCCAGCACAGGCTGGACACCCTTGTGTTGTTCTGGAGCCTGGGCGGGAAGCTTTCTGCCTTTTGCCATTCTGACTGAACCTGCACTGTAAGTTTCCCATAGATACATCTACCATGCAACTACGTGAGCAAGTGTGATCTGACATCTTCCCAGTCGCAGGTTTTGGCACCAGAGCAGGCTGCCAGGAGGCCTGTCCCTCCCGCAGCGAGCCTCACTGTGCCCCCGCAGCACTGCCCAGTTCCTGGGTGCCCTTAGGGAGGTGCTCAGAGACACAGTCAGAGAGACTCAGGCTGGATCTACACCCTCAGCCGTCCCAGGAGCCGGGCAGCGACCCCTCCCCTGCCCGCCGCCCAGGTTCAGATGGGACAAAGCAGGTGAAGGATCCCCTACGCCGATCTGAGGGCTGGGTCAGCATCACTTTGTAGGGGCAGGAAGAATGTCCAAGTCACAGGAAAGAAAACAATGCAGAGGCTTTGCCACCCTTAGTTTAGCAAGACGTGTAAACCCGCGGCTGGCTCAGGGTCCCTCTGGTCTTCAGGAGCCTCCCTGAGGAGGATGGCCAGAGACCCCTGGGGTGCAGAGGACAGAGGGCAGCTGGGACACTGGCTGGGAGGTGGCACAGGGATGAGGTGGGCCCTCCCGGCCTTCGTGAAACCTCACCGTGGCCTCTCTCCCAGGACTGGGCCTGGCCATCTCCAAGGAAAAGGTGCGGTGGTGCGCCATATCCCGAGACGAGGCAACCAAGTGCTTCCAGCTGCAGAGGAATATGAGGAAAGTGGGGGGCCTCCCAGTGTCCTGCATCAAGCGAGATTCCTACCGCGACTGTCTCCAGGCCATCGCAGTGAGTCCCGGCCAGAGGCGGGGGGGCCAGGCTGCACGGGGTGTCAGGATAGGATGGCGTGTGTGCTGGCTCTCATCCATCTGCTCTCTCCTCGGCCCTATAAACTGGGAGCTGTCCCTTGTCGTAGGAAAACAGCTCCCATTGAGAGATGGAGACCAGCCAGCGTGGGGAGGCTCCGCGTGAGGAGTCTGGAGTCTAATTACCTTGCTATTAACAACTGTCTGAAAAGGAAGCCTAAACAATCAAACAAACTCTGATCTGAAATGTGGCAACTAGTTAAATATTTAAAAATCAGGAACCGAGAGATAAAGCTCAGTGGTGCCGCCACCTGCTGGGCAAGTGCAAGGTCCTGAGTTTGATCCCTGGTTCTGAAAAACAGTTTTTTTGTTTGTTTGTTTTTTGAGACAAGGTCTAGCTTTGTAGTTCAGGCTGGCCCTAAATTCATCCTCGAACTCACAGTAATCCTCCTGCCTCTGCCTCCCAAGTGTGGGGTTACAGGCGTGAGCCACCACACCCGGCACTGTGGTATGTGGTGCTGGTTGCTGCTGGGCGTGAGTCTCCACACCCAGTATGGTATAAGGTTAATCAGGGATCAAACCCGGGTCCTTGCGCTTGCAAGACAAGCACTGGAACCACTGAGATAAATCCCCGGCCCAGTGAAAAACAGTTTTTAAAAAAATTTATTACAATAAAAGATACATTGCCACGAACCCCACCCTTCTTTCTACTTTCTTTTATTTATTTATTTATTCATTTATTTTGAGACAGAGTCTCACTTTGTAGTTCAGGCTGGCCCTGAGCTCAGCCTCCAACTCACATCACAGCAATCCTCCTGCCTCTGCCTCCCGAGTGCTGGGATTACAGGTGTGAGCCACCACGCCTGGCACTGTGGTATGTGGTGCTGATTGCTGCCCAGTATTGTATGTGGTCACCGGGGGATCAAACCCGGGCCCTTGAGCTTGCAAAACAGGCACCAGAACCACTGAGCTAAATCCCTGGCCCTTAGATTTATTTTTTAAGAAAATGTTATTATTATTATTTTTTTGAGATGGAGCCCTTACTAGTAGTTCTGCTGCCTTGATCTCACTTTGTGTCCCAGGCTGGCCTAAAACTTGAAGCAGTCCTCCTGCCTCAGCCTCTTCACGCTGAGGTAACTGGCATGTGTCTCCACACCCAACTGAGCTTGAACAAAATCAGGAATCAAACTGACATTTTAAAATTATATATACAAAAATTTATGGCCAATACAATTATTTATGCAAACCCTGAGGAAGCTCCGGCCTGGGTGGATATGCCAGAGCGCTGGTAGGTGGCAGCGCTTCACACTCTGGGAAGCCCCAGTGCAAGCTGGGAAGAAACAGGATCATGTGTGGAAAACGGCAGAAGCAGACCGTGGGGACCATTAGACAGGCCAGCGCCAGCAGGGACACACGCTGGGAGCTCCCCGGAAAGAGGACTGATCTCTGGCAAATACGTGCTGCAGCTCGGGGGTGGCTGAATAGGTCAGAGGACACCCCCATGGCGACAGCACGTGAGCAGGGAACGGAGTAGACACAGGCTCCGCCCAGAGCCCAAACGGCTTCGATACTTCGGTCACCCCATTTGCTGGGCTCAGGTGGTTTCCCTGCAGCTCACTGCCCCACCTCCTCCAGGACAGCAAGGCTGATGCGATGACCCTGGATGGGGGACAGCTGTACGAGGCGGGGAAGGCCCCCTACAACCTACGCCCTGTGGCGGCCGAAGTGTATGGCACGGAAGCCCGTGAGTGCTGGGGCTCAGAGTGGGGTGGCCGTGCCCTGGGCACCTGGGATCAAGGTGCACACTGCTGCTGTGGGGCAGAGGTGCTGGCCGGAGAGGGGGGCGGGGCCCCTCTCACACGGGCTGGGCTGGTTCGGGGCTGACTCGGTTCTCCTGCTTCTCACAGAGCCCCGCACGCACTATTACGCTGTGGTCGTGGCCAAGAGGAGCAGCAACTTCCGGCTGGACCAGCTGCAGGGCCTGCGCTCCTGCCACACTGGCATTCGCCGTACTGCTGGTTGGCGGGTCCCCATAGGGGTGCTCCGTCCATTCTTGAACTGGACCGGACCCCCTGAACCCATCGAGGCAGGTAAGATGGCCAGGAGGACCCTAGGAGATGGCCCCTGCAGGGCTGTCTATTACAGTTGCGGGTGTGGGACCTTTGGGGTCACACGGGTGACCGTGTGGTGTCACCTCACCCCAAGGTAGGGAAGGGCTAGCAGGGATGCAAGCATCCCCGGGAGGTGACCAGACCCGGCTCAGCGGAGGCGCCCGTTCCTGAGCTCCTAGCCCACGACAGGCTCTGGGCAGGTAGAGGAAGTGGCCTCGTCCCTAGGCGTGCTGCAGGGTGGCACCAGGGTGGTGCCAGGCTGGCTCCCATGCTGCAGCCCTCTCTACCTCACAGCTGTGGCCAGGTTCTTCTCAGCCAGCTGTGTTCCCGGTGCGGATGGAGTTCGGTTTCCCAACCTGTGTCGCCTGTGTGCGGGGACAGGGACAAATAAATGTGCCTTCTCCACCGAGGAACCATACTTCGGCTACTCTGGTGCCTTCAAGTGAGTGACGCTGTTTTTGCTCCACCACAGGCCACGTGGCCTCAGCCCAGGAGGCTTCTCCTGAGTCCCACGTGGCTCAGCCCCTGGCAGGGCCCACAGGGGACCCAGCGTCCTGGGTTCTGCTAACTCTGGCCCTTCACGGGCACTGCGGGGCTGAAGGGGTCTTGTCCGGAGATGTCTGTGTGTCTTTTGGGGCCCAGTGGGGCAGGAGGGCGCCGGATCCAGGCTGACAGTGCAGGGAGCCTCGCCTGACTTGCCCCTCCACTGTACCCTGGGAGCCCTGGGCTCTGCACCATGCGGAGAGGCGCCTGTCTCACTGCCCTCCAGCTCGGGGCGCGTTGGCAACTCTGCCCTGAGAAACAGCTGCGCGGTCAGGGATGCCGGGCCTTTCTCCTCCAGGTAGCAGCTCCGAAGTTCTCTCTGACACAGACCAAAAAGTGACCTCTCTACCCCCGTGAGCTGCGGTTTGGTCCTGTCAGCACCTGAGCCCCATGGGGAGGCCCTGTCTGCACCTCTGGGTGCAGGCCCTGGACACCAGGGCCCGGGCCACTCACCTGGCGTCTCTGACTTTGCAGGTGTCTGAGAGATGGGGCTGGAGACGTGGCTTTCATCAAGGCCAGCACAGTATTCGGTAAGAGCTGCTCGGAGCCGCGGGCCCCGCACCTCTCAGCGTATCGCTCTCATTGTCTTGCTCATTAGCACACGCCAGGGCCCTGTCCTCCATGTTCGGACATTGGCCCGAGCCCTGGACTCGCACTGTGCCCTCCCGGCTCTGTGGCCCGAGTTCTATGTTCACACATTTTCTGAGCTTTAGAAACCATGCTGTCCTCCAGAACCCAAGCCTTCCCGCCTCTCCTCTGTGGGCGGGCAGGCCGTATCCTCCCCTCTAAGTCCTGTATGAGGAGTGGAGCTTTGGCTCACCTGCCCCCCCCTCCCCAGAGGACCTGCCGGACAAGGCCCAGCGGGACCAGTACAAGCTGCTCTGCCCGGACAACACCTGGAGGCCGGTGGACGAGTACAAGCAGTGCCACCTGGCCCGCGTCCCTTCTCACGCCGTTGTCGCCCGCAGTGTGAACGGCAGGGAGGCCTTCATCTGGGAGTTCCTCCGCCAGGCGCAGGTAGTGTCTTATTTCTCCGTCAGTTTTGCATTAGATAGTTTTGTGGGGTATGTTATTCTAGTTTGGAGATTCTTCTCTCTTTTTTGAGGTTATTTCTTAAAATAACTTGAAATACTTCACTCCAGGCTCCGCACGACTGCAGCGTTTGTGTTGGAAGTCTGCTGATTCTGACGGGCTGATTTCTCTTCTGGGCAAATTGTCTGCAGTTCCAGATGCTCATTTTCAACTCTGGGCCTTGGTTTCTTTCTACTGACTCCACGATGCCATTTTTCCTTCATTAGGAAAAGTTTGGAAGAAACAAGTCTCCGGCTTTCCGGCTCTTTGGCTCACCCCCTGGGAAGAAGGACCTGCTCTTCAAGGACTCTGCACTCGGCTTCAAGCGGATCCCTGAGAAGATAGATTCCGGGCTGTACCTGGGCTTCGGCTACCTCTCCTCCATCCGGAACATGGAGGAGAGTGAGTGTGTGCGGGAGTGCGGGAGCTGAGGCCGCAGAGGTGGCCCTGCTGGCAATGGTCACTGGCGTCTGCCGGGCACCCCGGCCCTGGCTCACACTTCCCTGGGTGCTTGTGTGGCTCAGGATCACCAGTCGGCCTCCTACTAAGTGAGAAATAGCACAGGAGCCAGAGAGGACTCCAGGCCTGGAGATGCGTGGCCTGGGCCAGGGACGGAGACCACAGGGAACAGCTCCACCGTGACTCTCCCTCAGTGGGGGGTCAGCGGGGAGCTGGGTGACCGCAGGCCCACTGTGTCCATGCTGGGGACTGTGGGCCGCAGGAGGTCGGCGCTGGGCACAGCTCCGCTCACCACCTTTCCAAGAGGACCCTGGGCTCTGAGTCCTATGGTGGGGGGTGGGCAGGAAGCCAAGGAGACGGTGGCAAGGAGGGGAAGGAGAAACTGAGGCAGCCCGGGCCTCAGCAGGTTGGGGAGCTGAGAACGGAGAAGAGGTCGGGGTGGAGGCACGATGCCCACTGCTGTGGCCTCTCTCTGTAGGTGAGGCCGATGTGGCCGCCAGGCGCGCACGCGTTGTGTGGTGTGCGGTGGGTCCCGAGGAGAAGCGCAAGTGTGACCGCTGGAGCAGCATCAGCGGCGGCCGAGTGACCTGCACCTCGGCGCCCACCGCGGAGGACTGCATCCCGCTCGTCATGGTGGGCACCATGCTGGGCGTGGGCTGGGCCGCACGGGGTCGGGCCGGGCTCTGTCTCATGGAGGGGGTGCCCTGGGGCGCAGCGTCCAACAGGCCATTTTAGGTTGGAAAAGAAGTTTATTGTGGAGTTTTTACCCTTTTCACTAGAAGAATAACAAAATTGTTGTAATCTGGAACATGGAAAAAACCCACACACTCATGATTAAAGTCATTATTTTTTTCTCCTTTTTGGTGCTGGGAATTAAACTCAAGGCACTTAGTATCTCCCCAGCCTTTTAAAAAATTTAATTTTATTTATGTTTTAGGGTTAGGGTCAGTTTTCCAGGCTGGGTTTGGACTGTGATCCTCCCGTCTCAGCCTTCTGGAGTGCTGGGATTTCAGGACTGCATCGCCACACCCAGTCATGATTAGGGCTTTGTTGATTTTCCAGGCTGGGTCCCTAGTGCGTGCAGAGGTGGCTGCTCAGGGTTGCAGGCTGGTGTTGGTTAGTGTAGATCCTGAGTTCTCACTGGACAGGAAGTACGTTCTGGCCTCTCCCTCGTGGCACTTGGCAGTATTCAGGTAGTGACTTCAGAGCAGCTTCACGTGGATGGGCTCCCTTTAGTCATGCCCATGTTGCCCTCTCCTTCACCATTGCCCCAGCCTGTGACAGACTCCTGGGCGGCATCTTCGTCCCCAGCGATGCTTAGAGTGCTGAGCCCCCAGTGGCTGCCCACAGAACTGGCTCCTGGTGGCCCGCATGTCGCTCTTGCTGCCCACATCCTGCCCCGCAGGATGCCCACTGCACGGCCCTCTGACGGTGGCGGTGGGGGTGTAGTTGGGTCCCCCAGGTTCCCAGAGGACAGCGTGGGGACAGTGAGAGCCCGGTTTATCTGAGCTGGCAGTGCCTGGCACGCGTGCTGCGGGGCTGGTTTCCTCCGAGTGCTCAGCTCAGAGAGCGGGTCCCTCGGGGCCTGTGGCTGTGAAGCCAGCAGGACCGGAAGTAGCCAGCCTCTGTCTCCACAGAAAGGCGAGGCGGATGCCATGAGTCTGGACGGAGGGTTGATCTACACCGCGGGCAAGTGCGGCCTGGTGCCTGTCCTGGCGGAGAACCAGAGTGAGTGAGGGAGACATCTCTCTGGTGTGGGGAGAGCTGGCCACGCAAGGGACCTGGGGGACGTCAGGATGCGCGGCCCACTCTGGGGAGGCGGGGCAGGAAGCCTCAAAAGGGCCTGTTACCTGAAAGGCTTAGGGTGTGGAGACTCGGCAAGGAAGACGTTCCGGGCCTCCTCCCTCCCTCCTCTGTTCCTTCCACTCTCTTTACTCTTTTTCTTTCATTTTTCTGAGTCACTGGCCTGCTTTGATGTTTTAATCTTCCAGCTTTTACAGATTGCGTGCCCCAGGTGAGGCTGCCAGGGCTTGTCGTCCAGCACTTCACCTTGTAGACCCAAATTTTATGTTCTTTGGTGTGTGACAGATTCTTCACTATTGACAAAGTTATTCTCAAGGCATGGAAATTCCTCACCCCCCTCCTGCCGTTTCAAATGCCCGATACTCTTGCGCCGTGTGGCACCTGCAGTCCTCATCCGTGTCCGCATGCAGCCACCAGAGGGTGGCGCCTGTGGCGAGGCCACGTCTTTGCCATGTTCACGTCTGCCTGGGGGAAGGACTGTGGCTGTCTCCCCAGATTAGCCCTGCGTATGGGCCTTTAGACTTCTTGCTAAATCTGTGCTTCATGATGCTTTGCTCTTTCAGAATCCCAAGCGAACCCCGACTCTGACTGCGTGAACAGACCCCCCGAAGGTGAGCTGGGCCTGGGCATTCTCAGGGCCATGGTGAGTTCTCCTGCGGGAGGACGAGGTGGAGGAAGCTTTAAGAAAAATGACAGAGAGGGCCGGGATTTAGCTCAGTGGTTCCAGAGTCTGCCTTGCAAGCACAAGGTCCTGAGTTCGATCCCTAATAACCACACACCACAGTGCTCGCAACGGTAATCTCAGCACCCAGGAGGCAGAGGCAGGAGGATTTCTGTGAGTTCGAGGCAGGCCTGGGCTACATGGTGAGCTCAGGGCCAGCCTGAACTACAAAGTGAGAACCTGTCTCAAAAACAAGAACAAA
>PVIR01000955.1:14488-114255 GCA_004026965.1 Petromus typicus
CCCGGTAACCACATAACAATACTGGGTGTGGAGACCCACACCCAGCAGCAACCAGTACCACATACCACAGTGCCAGGCGTGGTGGCTCACGCCTGTCATCCCAGCACTCGGGAGGCAGAGGCAGGAGGATTGTGATGTGAGTTTGAGGCTGAGCTCAGGGCCAGCCTGAACCACAAAAGCGAGACCCTGTCTCAAAAAAACCTAAAAAAAAAAAAAAAAAAAAAAAGAACAAACAAATAAACAAAAAAATGACAGAGACTTGGCCCTGGAAATCACGAAGGCGGCAGATCCTTGCTAGAGTGGGTACAACTTCGATTGGCTCCCAGTGCCCTTCACAGGGCAGCGGGAGGAGGCAGCGCCCATCCTCAGACCGGACCCGCTCCTGGCTGTACACAGTACCACAGCAGAGCCTGCTGTGCACCAGGGTCTCTGTAGTGAAGGAGCATCTGCCCAGGCGGCCTCTGGGAGGCCAGCGGCACAGCACTGACCTTCGCCACTCAGGGAGCCCCTGTATCACACAGCGGTGGCCCCGCTGTGCCCGCCTGGGAGGCACTGCAGGTGCACTGCTCAGTGTTCGATCTCTGGGTGCCTCTCCTGTGACTCGGGGACACCGTGAGGTGCTGATGACAGTTCCTGTGGTCACAGACAGCCCAGTGTTCTGAGTTTTATTTCAAGGCCAGGCCTCCCCCGGCATAGGGCAACAGCTTGCTCTTGTGGTTCTGCCTGGTGATGGCCAGGCATATGGGGAGCTGAGCCCTGGCACTGTCTCTTTCTGTGGCCTGGCTGTGGACACTGCTCCGGAGCTATATGCCAGGCCCTGGTTAAGGTCACTCTGTCACCTGTGTGTAGGGTACTTGGCTGTGGCAGCAGTTAGGACATCAGACACTGACCTCACCTGGAACTCTCTGAGGGGCAAGAAGTCATGCCACACTGGCGTGGGCAGGACCGCAGGCTGGATCATTCCCATGGGGCTGCTCTTCAACCAGACTGGCTCCTGCAGATTCGGTACGGAGTGCTGGGCGTATCAGAGGCGTCCTGGGTGGGGACGGCAGACTTGAAGGTTGGGCCCACAGGTGTCTTCGGGTAGAGGAAAGTCCTCCCTGAGCCACACCCCACAGCCACGGACTCAGGAGAAGGTGTCCAGTTTCTAAGTCTACCCTATGGAGATAAAGGCAGCACAATCAAGGTGGGTGTGGTGGTGACCCCAGTTTAGGAGGCTGAGGCAGGAGGAATGCAAGTCCAAGGCCAGTCTGACAATCTCCGAAAGAATGGGCTCAGGTTCTGAGAAGCTCGGCATGCTTCTCCTCTTGGCACCCAGAACCAAATTCCTCGTGGACTTTTGCTTGCCACAGGCCTGCGCCATGAGGGGAGCTGTCTACACAGATCCAATGGCGCACCCGCCCTGCTGCTGCATTGTCACCGAGGCGTGGTGCTGGTGGGGCACACATTCCCCAGCCAGGCAGGTCATGTGCTTGTTGCCCTTGTCACTCTGTGGCACCCCTCCGAGCTGCCCCCAGGGCTGCAGGTGTGTGAGGGAGGGCACCCCCTGCTCAGGGCTTTCTCTTCATCTCCGCCTCTTTTCCCCTGAATTGAACCCCACTCAGATGAGGTTCAGCAGCGGGGGTGGAGCCAGCCTCAACCCCTCCGGAGAGCAGAGGCGTCTGCCTTTCCCTGGTGTGGGGTCTGGACGAGGGCACCAGGTCAGCCGCGCCAAGCTCCCGTGAGGGCTGGAGGAGCAGCCTGCCTCTGCCCCCTGTGCAGGCTGAAGGGCAGGAGGGCGAAGGGCCAGGCTGCGGCTGGGCGGAGGCAGCACCGATTCCGGAGGGCTGACGAGGGAGGACTCGGATGTGCTCACGGTCCTGCTCGTTCCCGAAGGTGAATTCTTCAGTCAGAGCTGCGCCCCAGGGGCTGACCCCGCGTCCTCTCTGTGCGCGCTGTGTGTGGGCGACGACGGGGGCAAGGACAAGTGCGTGAGCAACAGTCAGGAGCGCTACTTCGGCTACGAGGGCGCCTTCCGGTGAGTTCCGGCCTCCGTGCGGTGGTGGCCAGGCACAGCCGAGCTGGGCAGGGCAGACCCTGCAGGGCTCCACCTCCCTCGGATGTGTCATCTCAGCCTCTCGGAAGGCTGAGGCAGGAGGATTGCTAGTCTGAAGTCAGCCTGGCCAACTTAGCTAGACCATGTCTCAAAATTTAAAAAAAAAATGACTTTCAAGGCCTGGCGGTGTAGCTTTGTGGGGAAGGGCTGCTGAGTTTGATCCACAGAACTGCCAAAAAGTTTTCAGACTTCATCAGTTATACCCAGGGCATGACTCACAATAACTGCCGATGTTTATACTTTCATTAACTGGGCTTTACTTTGCTGTTCAGCTTTGAGCAGATCCTCAGGCTCCTTCCCCTCTTTCTCCTCTGTCCCCAACGGTGCACTTGGCCAGCAGGTGGCGCCATGGGTCTGACAACCCCATCCGTGGTCAAATTGATCCTTGGGCATTTGTGGTGACCCGATGCTAGAAAAGCAGCTTTTGTTATATTTTGAGTGAGTCATAAATCAGACAAACAAAAATGTGCTTTGAATGTACAAAAATATCTTTGAGGACTAAGGGTTTGCGGTGAGAAGAGTCACGATGAGATCCCACTCAGCATGGTGGCCAGGCCCGAGCCAGACAAGAACCTAAAGGTGTCGCTTCCCTAAGACCCTCTGCCCCGGGGCGATTCTGTTTATACCAGAAGACTCTGCTTTGACTTTTATTCCAATTATTTCCAGAATATAGACTGGATGAATTTATAACAAAGTAATTGAAAGTTGAACCAGGATTCTTACCCGTTGTTTTGACCTCTAACACCCGGGATCTCCTGTCCTGCTCACCTCTGACGAAGGGGGTGCTCTGACCTCCTGTTTGCCTTCCCTCTTCTGCCTGTACCCACGGGGTTCACCTCTCAGCACCCAGTGTGATGGTGCCACGTTCGCTGCTCTTGTGACCATCATTTTCTCCTGTAGTTTGGTAAGACGAGGTGTCACTTATTGTGCAAGTGCTTTGTTTGGTCTGGAGACCACAGATGGCTTATTTTTTAAATTTTGTACACTTTTTAAATTTGTGTGCTCAAGAGGCTCCCTATGGGTAGCTTGCTACATGACACACAGGTAGCACGTGACACACATGACACATGGGTAGCACATGACACACATGACACACAGACTGCACAGGCTGCCGCCTCACGCTCTCTGTTTACTGGAAATGCTGCCCTCAGACCTGTCCTCCAGCGGCCAGGACCCCACGGCTGTGGCCCTGGGCTGTCCCTTTCTCTTACTTCATGTCAAGCAGCCCATTTCCTGGATTTTACTGCTTTGGCTTTCTTGGTTTTTCTGCAATAGAGCATGGCCTCCTGCAGCTTCTTGAGAAAGGGTGAAGAGTGTTGCTGTTTTACAAAATATTTATTTACATGTCTTCAGACATCTTCACTTCTGCAGTGTTGGACTGCATGACAAAGGCTCAGTTGAAAACCTTTTTCTCTATCAGTTTTGACAAGATTCCTATATCTGGAATGTTGCAGAATTGGGCTATTAGGCCAAACTTCCCACTCAAAACAAGCAGAAACAGTAGAGGAGGTGCCCCGCATACATGCATATGTCCTTAAAACATGGAGGAAGTAACTAAATCATAGGGAATTATTGGGATAAAATCCAAAGAAGTGAGAATTCTGAGAGTGGAGTGGAGCTGCTTTCTCCTGAGGTTGGTACTTGTTCCAACAATCTTGACCCTAAAGGGCTACCTTAGCCTTACAAACTGATCCGCAGTAACCTCCATGGCTACTCCCAGTGGAGGCAGAGTTGGCCTGAAGTTGAGGAAAATGGCGAAGAACTCTACTTCTGAGAAGCTGAAACCATGAGCAGTTCTGGAATGGATTTGTGATTCGAACTCGTGTCCCCTGGCACGGCCCAGAAATCCCCAAGTCTTAAATCTTTTTTAAAATGGTCCCAGACTACAGATGTAGTTTGTAGGAACCTCCTCAGAACACACAGCCTTCAGGCTGGTCTTCATGGGCTCCCAAAATCCCCCTGTCAAGGGACAATGAGAAATGAGCAGCAAAACATAGTCAGGGGCCAGGGATTTAGCTCAGTGGTTCCGGCGCCTGTCTTGCAAGGGCAAGCGCCCAGGTTCGATCCCCGGTAACCACATACCATACTAGACATGGAGACTTATGCCCGCACCAACCAGTACGCCATACCACAGTGCCGGGTGTGGTGGCTCACGCCTGTAATCCCAGCACTTGGGAGGCAGAGGCAGGAGGACTGCTGTGATGTGAGTTTGAGGCTGAGCTCAGGGCCAGCCTGAACCACAAAGCAAGACCCTGTATCAAAAAAAAAAAAAAATAAATAAATAAAATAAAATAAAATGTAGCCAGGAAAAGTTGGCAAATGCGAGGAGTCAACAGGAAAAAAAATAGTGTATTAAAATGAATAAATAGATCTTCAAGGAAGGAAAAAATAGCTGTTGAAGTTAATTATGCAATGGACCAGTTTAACCAACTACACGTAATTTGAAGAATTAGTGAGATGAAAACTATGTGAACAATTTTCTAGAACGTAGCACAGGAAGGCGAAAGGTAGACTATAGTAAATTCAAAATTTAAAATAATCCATCGTCTTCTGCTTCCTAGAATTGCTATTGAGAAATATGTTGCCATCTTGACTGCAGACTCTTCATACAACCTATTATTTTCATTTTCTTGGAAACATTTGGAGCCTTTAAAAAAATCTCCAGTGTTCTGAAACTTCATAATGACATTTATTATTATTATTATTATTTTTTTTTTTTTTTAGGTTTTTTGAGACAGGGTCTCGCTTTGTAGTTCAGGCTGGCCCTGAGCTCAGCCTCAAACTCACATCACAGCAATCCTCCTGCCTCTGCCTCCCGAGTGCTGGGATTACAGGCGTGAGCCACCACGCCCGGCACTGTGGTATGTGGTACTGATTACTGCTGGGCGTGAGTCTCCACGCCCAGTATAGGTGTGTGGTTACCGAGGAATCAACCCGGGTCCTGGCGCTTGCAAGACAGGCACCGGAACCACTGAGCTAAATCCCCGGCCCTGACATTTATTCTTGTAGTTTATTGGATGGAGCACATGATTAACTTTTTCATTTGAAAGCTTAAATTATTTAGTTCTGGAAAACTTCATTATTTCCCTGGTAACTTCCATCCTATTTCTCTGTTTTCCCTTTAATTTTAATTTTAGAACTACAGACTGCTTTGGATTATCATTTGGATTTCTTATTTATTTTTATCATCTATTCCTTATACTCCTGTGTCTGTGTGACCGGCTCAGCTTTCGTCTTGGTAGTGCTGGGCTCGCTGCCGGCTGCCGCTTTGTGTCATTTTATTGTAAGCACCAAAATTTTAGAATCTGTGGGTTTTTTTCTTGGGTGATCAGACTCTCCAAGGAAAGAGTCCTACTGCCCGCTCTCAGGGGAGAGAAGCCCTGGCGAGGCCACCTCCGGGCTTCCAGGAGGAGGACAGCACAGATGTGTTCAATCTGCCATTTAAAGCCATAAATTCCTGGAAATATTTTCATCTTTTACATGTTTACTTCCGCCTTTGAGTTTTGGAATGTATTTACAAATATCTGCGATGGCCCTCAGAGTTTCTTTTCTCTTGTGTGCGTTTGTTTTCTGCGCTATGTTAGGTGCCTGGCTGAGAGGGCAGGAGACGTAGCGTTCCTGAAGGACTCCACCATCCTGCAGAGCACGGACGGTAGGTGAAGCCTCTCCTCTGTGTGCAAACCACGTCCCATCTTCCGGGGCACTCAGAGGACCTGACGGTGCGCAGACTTGACCCAGTCTAGAGTCTCAACCTTGGGAGATGACGTGGTGACCATCTGCAGGTGCCAGAGTGGTGTTTGAAGCTCAGTTTACACATGTACACCCCACCACATGTACACACACGTACACACACGTACTCACACACACACCTATACACACGTACTCACATATACACACACGTACTCATACACACACGTACTCACACATACACACACGTACTCATACACACACATACTCACACATACACACACATACACACACACACACCTATACACACGTACTCACATATACACACACACGTACTCATGCACACACATACTCATACACACACATACTCACACATACACACACGTACACACACACACACACACACCCCCCTATACACACGTACTCACATATACACACACACACGTACTCATACACACATACTCATACACACACATACTCACACATACACACACGTACACACACACACATACTCACACATACACACACGTACACACACGTACTCACACACACACCTATACACACGTACTCACATATACACACACACACGTACTCATACACACACATGCTCATACACACACGTACTCACACATACACACACGTACACACACGTATACACGTACTCACACACACACCTATACACACGTACTCACATATACACACACACGTACTCATACACACACGTATACACACACACGTACACACACACCTATACACACGTACTCACATATACACACACACGTACTCATACACACACGTACTCACACACACACCTATACACACATACTCACACACACCTATACACACGTACTCACACACACACACACGTACTCATACACACACGTACTCACACATACACACACGCACACACACGCACACACACACACACACACACACACACCCCTGGCTTTGTCCACCATACGCAGCAATCTGTCCCCTGCTTGTAGCAGGCCACGTGTGCTTGAGGACACTGAGACACTGAGTGATGCCGGCACAATTTCCCCTCTGAAAGCAGGAAGTACTGGCTCCTGCAGCCCCGCGGGAGGCGCCCGGGTCCCCCGTGGCTCAGAAGAGGGAGGGGACCAGACCCAGGGGTCGGGAAGGAGCTCAGCATCACACGGAGGAACCAGGAGAGAGGTCGCGAGGGAGAGCTGGGGGCCCGGAGCAGGGCCTGACGGGCTGCGCGTCCACACACGGCACCGACGGCGGGGTCAGCGGCTCCCTCTTTGGTTCTCAGTCCTCTGGCACTTCACACGTGTCTGACCGGGACTGACAAGCCTGTTTCCTCACCCGTGAGAGTCCCCGTCCTTTCTGTGGTCGCAATAAGAGCAGCTGACAGTGGAAGGAGAGGGAAGCTGTCCTTGGACACAAACCAGCCCCGGCTGAGAAGCCTGACTAGGAATCTGAGGTGGGGATGCCCCGGCATGACGCAACGTGGGAAATCCCACCTGCCCCGTGTGAGGGGCCGGCCCAGGGCAGAGCCCTGAAACGCCATGTAAAAGCAACTGCAGCTTGTGAGCATAGAATGTGCAGGTGACGCTGGTGAATGTCAGGGTTGAACTTGGGTCCCCTCCCCGATCTATAATGAATATGTAAATTTCCTAAAACCTGAGAAAAACAATCCAAAATTCTAAGCACTACTGGTTCCTGCATTTTGGGTAAAGGATACTCAACTTGTTTTCTTTTTCTAGAACTCACTAGAAATATGGTATAGATGGATTAAAAAAAAAAACCCTCAAACTTTGCTGGTTGATGCACACCTATAATTGCAGCACTTAGGAGGCTTGAGGCAGCAGGATGCTTGCAAAATTTGAGGTCACCCTAGGCTACATAGTGAGTTTGAGGCCAGCCCAAACTGCATTGTGAGACTATGTTAAAAAAAAAAAAAAGGGGGGGCCGGGAAGTTAGCTCAGTGGTTCCGGCGCCTGTCTTGCAAGCGCAAGGACCCGGGTTCGATTCCCTGGTAACCACATAACAATACTGGGTGTGGAGATGCACACCCAGCAGCAACCAGTACCACATACCACAGTGCCGGGCGTGGTGGCTCACGCCTGTAATCCCAGCACTCGGGAGGCAGAGGCAGGAGGATTGCTGTGATGAGTTTGAGGCCAGCCTGAACCACAAAGTGAGACCCTGTCTCAAAAAACCTAAAAAAAAAAAACGAATGTGAAGAGAACATTTGATAGCTTTGAGACAGAATTCGCATGCTATAAAACCACCTGATCCACCTCAAGGTGTATGACTCAGTGGTCTCCAGCATTTGCAGAGCTGCGCGTTCACCAGCAGAGCCCCCAAAGTCTGAGTAGCCCCAGAAAGTGTGCCGGTCAGCAGCCTCCTGCCTGTCCATGCCTGGAACACTGAGATCATCATAATTTGTGGTCCTCTGTGTCCAGCTTCCTTCTCCCAGCGCTGTTTCTGGGGTCCATCTGTGTGTGACCAGCACTCCCCTTTCTTGCTGAATGACAAGTACACCCAGAAGCCCCCGGGCCGAGCTGTAGCTGATGCCTCCTCTTTCCTCTCACCAGGAAGGAGCACTGCACCCTGGGCCAGGGACCTGAAGCTGGCCGACTTCCAGCTGTTGTGCCTGGATGGCACCCGGAAGCCTGTGACGGACGCGCGGAGCTGCCACCTGGCCCTGGGCCCAAATCACGCCGTGGTGTCTCGGAACGAGAAGGCAGAAGTCCTTGAACAGGTGCTGCTTGACCAGCAGGTACGGACCCTGGGCCAGCTCTCTCCAGCGGGAGAGGCTCCTGATGGCACCGTTGTGGGGCTAGTGATGCCGCCTGCTGGGGACTAGCGTGGACCACAGGGGCTTTCGACCCTGGCTGCTCCGCGACCTGGACTCTTGGTGGCTTGGAGCCTGTCCTTTCTCTGTCCCTTCTGCCCTGTTGCTTTGGGCATATGGGGCGCCTTCCGCCCAGGTCCTCAGTAGGGAAGGGACTGGTTTACTCTGAGGTGTTTACTGGACCCACTGAACCATACTCTGGCTAAAACCCCTCAAAGAACAGAGCTAGGGCTTGCCCCGTAGATTTAGGCTGTGTCCTTGTGACTTGTGACTTGGAGGAAATCCTAAAGTCCCAGAAAGTCTGGGACTCTGCACTCGTACTGCAGGGGCTCTGACAACAGGATGTCCCCTGGTGTCGAAGTGGCTCCGGGCTGGAGGGTCTGTAGGGTCCCTGCCCGGAAGGTGGGAAGATGGGGTTTTCTGCCCAGGTCGCCTCCCTGAGGGATGGCACGTGGAGGTGCCTGGGGTGTGTTCTGGGGAGCAGACCTCAGCAGCCCTCGGTTGGGAGAAGCTCTGCGGGGAGGCAAGGAGGTGGTGAGGGAGGCGGGTGCTACTCGGGCTCTGCCGCCCGGAGGGGAGGGCTCAGCCTGACCCAGAGCACTCCAGAGCTCAGGGCCGGCCCGGGCGGAGGACGTGCCCGGGAGTCCCCGTCCACGCACGCTCCTGTCCTGCCTGGCGCCTCGCTTACCCTCCGCCACTCTCCCTAGGCGCGGTTTGGAAGAAACGGATCCAGGTGCCCAGGAGAGTTTTGCCTGTTCCAGTCTGAAACCAAAAACCTTCTGTTCAATGACAACACTGAGTGCCTGGCCAGGCTGCACGGCAAAACCACCTACGAGACGTACCTGGGCTGGGAGTACGTCACGGCCACGGCCAACGTGAAGCAGTGCTCCGCCTCCGGTGAGTGGAGCCGGGCTTTGCTGAGAGGCCCTGCGGGTGAGGGCCCTGCAGGACAGCTAGGGAAATGCCCGGACCCTTTACAATATTGAGGAGACTTCGGGGGTGTCGCCAGGCTGCCAGTGGCAGTGCTCACTGGTAAGCACGCGCTGCGCAGCGTCCCTGGGCTCATGGTCCCCACGTTTTCGCGCCCACCTCTCACCCAGGGCAGAGGCCTTGGGGATGCTGTGTCCAAGCTTTCCTTTCTCCTTGTCCTCCCCTTGGAATGGACAATGGGGGGCCACATCTTTGCTGCTGCTGTCAGGGGCAGAGGCCAGGCTGCTTTCTGAGGAATGCGGGGAGGGCATCCTCCCGCACCCCTAAGAATACGATCAGGCACCAGATGTCCGGGGTGCCAGGGTGCCAACCACGTCCCAGGTCACTGGCATGCAGGGGAGGCCCGCACGGGGAACCGCAGTTGCCGGGGGATTCTTAGGGGGGCTGGATCGCAGAGTGGGGCACTCGAGGGCGGCGTGTCTGTCCCGCTGTCCCAGCTCTCAGCTGGTGAGTCACCCTCAGCTGGTGCTCAGCAAGTGTTTGCAGAGAACCTAGGGACACAGTGTAGGGACACAGCAGGCGGCACATTCCGGAAGTCAAGACGGCGGCCTGTGACAGAGGGTGCGGCGGCTGCGTCTCCTAGAGACAGGCATGGGTGGTTCTGTCCCTCCGCCAGCGCGGGGCGGCCCTGGGCAGGAGGAACAGAGGTGCTGTGTTCTCGGGCACCGCAGGATTGGGGAAGCCAGAGCGGGGAGTGTGGCACGAGGCAGCACTAACTCGCAGTGTGGGGGAAGGGCTGAGAAATGGGTTGAAATGCCTCCCGGATCACTCACATAAAACGGAGTTAAAACAACTGCTTCTTGCCGTGCATATGATGCATGCCCGTAATCCCAGCACTTGGGAGACTGAGGCAGGAAGAATGCTTCAAGTTTGAGAGTAGCCTGGGCACATAGTGAGTTCATAGCCAGCCTGGATTACCTAGCCAGACCTTGTCTCACAAAACAAAACAATCATAGTAAACCAAACCAAACCAAACCTCAGTTTCTGAGCGTCTGCTGTCTTGTGTCCACAGCTCTCCTGGAAGCCTGCGCCTTCCTCAGCCAGTGAACCCTGAGGAGATGCCACTGTCCCCGGCGTCCCCTCCTCCTGCCCCTCAGCCCCGATCTGCGATCTGTGGGTGGGACCAAGTCCTCACCACGGGGCGGGTTCCTGTCCCCCTGCTTTCATGGCGCCTGCTGTCTCTTTAGGGAGAAATAAATGTTCTGACTGAAATGAGAGGCTGGTGGGCCCCTGCCCTCCTCAGTGACCCTCTTCTCTAGACGGCGGTGCTGAAGCCATGAGTCTGCTCAGGTCTCCCCCTGCGTGCAGGGCCAGCCTTTCCTTTCTCCCGAGTCCTGGCGTTGGGGACAGCGGGCAGCGATTTCTCACAGGCCTCCAGCAGGGTCCTGTGATTGTCTGGGTGCATGTACCTGTGTGCATGCCTGTGGGTATGAGCGAGCTTCAGATCACGTGTGCGCATACGTGTGCATTGGCTGCTCTCCTGTATGAGCTCACATGTGACTGTGCACATGTGTGAGTGATCCCATGGCGGGTGGGAGGAGTGGGCACAGGAACCAGAGGATCAAGCAGGAGCCCCGAGGCAAGCAGGGTGGGCACTGCCTGGTGCCGTCTCTGTACAGAACGCACAGGGTGGACGCTGAGGTGCTTCCCCCTTTTCCCTCTCGCCTTGGTGAGGTCCCTGCCCCTTCCGCCTCTGTGTCCTGGGAGTTTTGTCTCTGACACGGGTCCCAGTGGGGGAGATACCCGGACAAGGTCCTGCTGCTGGCTGCCGCGGCCAGTGCACAGGCCTTTCCTGCCTCTGGGCCGCGGTGTCCAGGTGGCCGCACTGCCCAGCTCTGAGCTTGTCCTGCAGGGGCTGCTCTCCTGCTGTGAGATTTCCACCAGCGACACCGAGTTCCGGGGTGGGACTCCTCTCCAGAGGCAGGGGTGATGCAGGCCCAGCATTCTGCGCCATCCACACTGGTGCCCGACTGGAGTGGTCAGCACTATCAATGACACAGTTTTGCTGCTCGCTACGGGGGCCTCCGAGGCCTTTCAGGAAGGACGTCGTGAGGGCCCTGAAATCCTGGGGTAAAAACACATTTTTCAAAGTTTGCTGCTTGGAATGCTGGCCAAGGGCGCTGCCCACCCCCCCACCCCCGGCCTGAGAAGAGGAGGCTGCGGCCACAGCAGTTGTGTGTCTCCCCCTGATCCATAATCCGGGATGACTGTGACCTGGGGTAAGCCAGGCCCTGAAGCTTACGCAGGACCACAGCACAGTTCCCCCCTTTCTGCTGAGAGGACTCCAGCCTCCAGGGCCGCCATTTTAAATCATGGAGGCCCCAGCTGGAATCAGATCCCGGGGCTCATGGACCAGGGGTTTCGCTCCTGCAACTACACCCTCCCAGGGGCTCAGCTCTGTTGGGCCTGGAACGGACCAGTGAGCCACTGGGCCTGGGACACATAGGAAACGGGGGACAGAGGTGCCGCACAGCCATTCTCAACACTCTGGTCTCCATCACTCAGCGGCCTGAGGAAATCCTGTGGCACAGGGATGATGATGGACAGGACGGCATGGATGGCACGGTGTCCTGCTTTTGCAGCAGGACTTTCTGGGACAGAGGCAACACCTTTAGGTGTTCAGTGCTTAGCTGTGCTGCGTCTGTTCTCTGAGATTTAGTGGGGTCGGCAGGGTCCTCCGAGTGTGCAGGGCGTGGTCAGGGGGCAGGGAGGCCCCCTGTGCCATGGGATTCACACTGTCACCCAAAAGGTAGGAAGGTGGAGACTCTTGGGTGAAGCAGGAGAGATGGAAAAAAGAGACATACCTCCTTAGCTCCAGCTCTGTCAGGCTGCCAGCCACCCTTCCTGGTTGTCGGGGCCGGACGGAGTGACAGTAATGCCCCCAGAGGGAGGCTGGGTTCTGTGCTTTGAAGCTCCTTGAGGTGAAACCCAAGTGGTGCCCGTGTGAGCTTCTGTGACAGGTGGCAGTGCCCAGACTGCCATATAGGGTGGGGTGGGCCCCACGAGTCCCTGCGCTCACAGCTGAGTGCTGAGCATTGAACCCAGGACCTTTGTATGGAGTTACCTCTCTGGCCCTTCAGAGTTTAAATTTTGAGTCAAGGCCTTGCTGAGTTGCTAAATTGCTTAGGCTGGGCTTGAGCTTGTGATCTTCCTGCCTCAGCCTCCCAGAGTGCTGGGATCACAAGTGTGCCACCACATCCTGTAACAGCTCAAGTTTGATTTATACTCTTGACTTCCCGGAGGGCACACGGCCTAGTTTCTAGCACAGACCCTACCCTGGGGTCTGCTCCTTCCCTCCGGGCGTCCGCAGGACATTTCAGGCCCTCTTGACTTGGCCCAGGCTGCAGCAGCCCTCCTATGGCTCCAGGAAAGGCCCTGGGAAGGTCTCTCCTCCTCTGTCCTGGTTGAGAAATGTTCTCTAATGAATTCACAAACTTATTCCGACCTTATTGTTGTCAGTTCTTTTTGTGGTTGTTGTCTCTGAGGCAAGGTCTTGCTTTGTAGTTCAGGCTGGCCCTGAGCTCACTATGTAGCCCAGGCCAGCCTTGAATTCACAGGAATTCTCCTGCCTCTGCCTCCCGAGGGCTGGGATTACAGGCATGCGCTATCACGCCTGGCACTGTGGTATGTGGTACTGGGGATCGAACTTGGGACCTTGCACTTGCCAGGCAGACACCAGAACCACTGAGCTAAATCCCTGGCCCAGTTGTCAGTTCTTTGTCTCCAGAAACCCAAAACACAGAAAAAAATCAGATTGAGCACTTACCTGCAATCCTAGCACTTGGGAGGCTGAGGTAGGAAGATCACCAGCAGTTGAAGCCAGCCTGAGCTGCAGAGAGAGTTCAAGGCCAGACTGGATTATAGAGCTAGACGCTGTCTCAATAAACAAAATAAACCCCAGAAGACACAGTGCTTCCTTGGTCTGTGTTTCTGCTTTAGGCTCCTGTCTGAAGTGTCGGATTTTCGAGGGCTTAATTGCGTTACTTTAATTGCGCAGTACAAAAGCAGACAAGCACACGCCCAGCTCCCGGGGATCCTCGGCTTCCTCCTGTTGAGTAGTGAGGGTGCCCACGGGCACCACTTCCCAGCAGTAGTGAGGGTGCCCGCGGGCACCACTTCCCAGCACACTCCAGCGTTTCCAAAAGACAGAACTTCAGGATGTATCGGAGCGCCTCCCTCCACCAGGCAGGGAAGGACAAGGGGACTCAGCCGTTGCTGCCCCGGCCGGCACTTCCCTGTAAGCCGCTTCTCCCCGCATGCCCTTCCAGCCCGTCTTTATCCCAGCAGCAGTGTTTAGCGCGGCGTCAGAGCTGGATGGAGAGCAGCCTGCCAGGCCTCTGCGCCTCCCTGCGCCTGGCCTCTCCAGCAGAAGTCGGGCCTCCGCATCCTCCTTCCAGGGACTCAGCATGGCTGTGCCCGCAGGTGTCAGTGCAGGACAGGACAGCGTGGTCTCAGCCTCAGGAGGAGCTGGTGCCTGATTTGGGCCGGTCAGGGTCCCTGCACAGTGACATCACTCTGGGGTGCCCTTTCCAGGAGGGATGGCCTCCTTTCCAGTGTGTCGTGCTGGGCAGTGCAGCTGGATTTCTCACACACGTGCCCTGTGATCGGTGCTGTGCTGCCAGCTTGACTGGAGTGGGGCTGCCAGCGGACAGTGCATTCTGGGTGTGTCGGTGGATGGCACCTGTGGACTAGGGGAGCCCCTGGGGCCGGCTGCTGCTATTTCTGATTCCCCTCAACAGCCAGCCGCACCATAGCCACCCCGAAAGTAGCCACAATGTGAGCTCAGCCTGTGGTTCATAGAGAGGCAGTAGCCACCGGTCACGCAGCTGCTTCTCCTGAAGCTCTTCCGGCTTCTGCCCGGCGCCATGACAGACTCCTGTGCTGCAGCTCCAGATGTTGCTGCCCGGCTGCGGCAGTCTTGAGCCATGGACCTGTCCTACGGCCTCCTTCTGCAGCCCTTCCTGGGGATGGACCCACCCTCCTTCTCTGTTATTGTGAAAGTGCTGGGGTGGGTCCACCGAGTGTACGTGACAGTGTGTGGCAGGCTCTGGATGAGCTGTGCATACGCGTGACCTTGGCATTGTGGGGGCTCCCTCGGTGCTGAGCCCTCTGCGGCAGCAGGGTCCAGATAAAGTCTTGCTGGTGTGGGTCTAGAAACCTACTGGTGATTTTCGTTTCAGGAAGTGTGGGCAGAGCGAGTCACATTAGAACCACTGCTGGCGCAAGGGGTCCAGAGATTGGCAGTACCAGCCAGACATTGGGGTGACTGAGGGCAGATGAAGCCGCGGATGGTGATAAGGGGTGAGCACCTGCAGAGGGAGCCAGACAGGCAGCAGGAGCTGCAGTTGCAGAAATGCCAAGGGGGCTCGGAGCCTGAGCTGTGAGGATCTGATGGGGTGCCCAGGCACTGCCCAGTGTAGCCACACAAAGAGGCAGGAGCCGCTGGCACACAAAGGCTGGAGCCACTCACGGCAAGCGAGCTGCACCTCACCCACTTGAGATTTCCATCTTGGCTGGTGACAATGGCTCAGACGCTTTTGCTCTGGCTGCATTCTGTCCGTGTCGTGCTGGGGACGTAACGCAGAGGTCACGCTGCATCTTTTTACACAGAGATGTTCGATTGACCTAGGACTCTCTTCCCTCCCTCCCTTCCCAGTGCTTGGGATTGAACCCAGGACCTCAGGAGTGCTGGGCAAGGGCTTTCGCTGGTCTGTACCCCAGCACCCCCTTTTCTTTTTGGGATACTGGGGACAAACCCAGCACATGCCAGGCAAGCGTTCTACCAATGGCCAGTATACACAGAGCTGCCCAGCACCTGTCATGAAGCCTCCCGTGTTAAACCTTTGGTGTTAAACCAAAGCTCCTGATTCTGTTTTGAGTTTTGAAAGTCTGGCAGGTTGGCAGAGCTGCAGGGCTGGAAAATAGGTGGGGCCACCTGGAAGCAGCACCCACCTGTGACCCAGCTGCTCCGGCCGCGGCCTGAGCCCTTGCCACGCAGGCTTCTGGGTCTTCCAGGCCAGACTGTGCAGAGATGCCAGGAAGTCCCTGCTCTCTCTGTCCTCAAGGGAGTTTTCCGGAGGCAATTAGACATTTCCTGCTCTTGCAGAGAGGATGCTTCAGGAGGCGGAGGATCCCTTCTTTCACAAAGTCAGACATTAAAGGAATTTGCAAAAAATGTCTATCAATTCTTAATGCTATTTTTTTTTCTTTCGGAAAACATAGATTTTTTTCCCCCCAGAGAAACATGTTATTTATGTTAGTGTGCAGTCGGCTTGTTGTGCAAGAATTTTATGATATAAATATCAAACATTTCTCTGTTGACATTACGTTAAACAGCAGTACATGGAGCCCACACACAGAAAAGCTTTGCCCTCAGAGTCTAAAATGTCGCCTCGGTCAGCCGCGGCCCCGGCGAGACTCCCCAGGGGCGACAGCGTTCACTCGTGCAGACCGGAAGCCGCAAACCATGGGAATCTTAGTGCCTGTCGCCCAGCGAAGAGGTTGACCTGTCGCAGTCGTGGCTTCCATACAGAAAGGACCATTCTAGACACTGCAAAGCAGGCCCCAGCCAGAGCATTCATGCCGTGATGGCATTTGTTGTTTTTAAAAGCAGGTAAAAACACTAGCCAGGTTCAGCTTATGGGAAAACCAAGCAAACTGGCTGAGAGGGACGTCGGGCACCGGGCAGCCCTTTCTCGTGCAGATCACAGAAGGCGGCGCCCTCGGAGCAGTTCGCTGGGCCGAGGGCCCCGCGGTCCCCAACCCCGGAGTCTGCCATGGAGGCTGCTCTGCGTGGGCAGCCCTGCTGGATGAGCCAGAGGCAAATAGACTCCTTCTGGTGCTCTTTGGGAATGGGGTTCGAGAGAACGAACAAAAGCGCCTCACAGCTGCACAGCAGGTGCCAGGGGAAGCAGCCAGGCCCAGCTGGGAAGCCGCACCTGAATGCTCAGCTGCCGGCTGCCCGGCCCTTCCTGGCCAGTTTGCAAGGCCCACAGCTGTCCCTGCTTCTCCAAGACCCGCATCTGCTGGTGGAAGGACCAGCCCAGGCAGCGGGCAGCACCACCCTCCGGGCTGCAGTGCCCGCTGCTGCCTCCAGACAGGGGGCCTTGGGGGCCCGTGTGGTGGCAGTGGTGCAGGTCTGTGGACCCCACTTGGCCCCTCTGTTGCTCAGAGAGCTCACCTGGGGTCCCAAGAGTAGTTTTGTGTGTGTGTGTGTGTGTGTGTGTGTGTGTGTGTCTGTGTGTGTGTGTGTTTGTTTGTGTGTGTGTGTCTGTGTCTGCACTCCAGAACCAGGAAATGGGTTTGTCCAGGGGTCATTTCTGTTGCTATGAGATGGACCCAGGCTAACACTCCACCGTACACGAGAAGCCAATAGGAGGGATATTTCAGGATGTAGGGGCTTGTCTTCAGGACTTGGGGAAATGGCCCGCAGGTCCACGGACCCTGGATAAAGCCTCTCAGGGTTGGGGGTAAGGGGCCTCCCTCCGAACTCTGCAGGGGCTGTTCCAGGGGAAAGAGGGTGGCTCAGGGCACGGCCACCCGGTGGCAGCATGGGATGGCAGGGTGAGGAGAGGAGAGGCTGAGTGGCACTGTGGCTTCATGGCATTCCTAACTGCCTATTGAAAGGAAAGGTGAGCCATTTGTCTGTGCCCTAGACCAGATGGTCAAAAAAAGATTTATTTTTTTAAAAACAAGCAAATGCTTTGAGATTCAAATTCCCAGAAATAGCCATGAAAAATACTGGGTCCCTAGTTAAGGTTGAATTTTCATAGACAATAAATGCTTTACCTGTGGTTTCTGGGACACACGTGCTCCAAAGAGGTCTGCTACTCAGCTGAAATTCCAATTTATCTGGGCACTCTGGCTTTTTCAGCTTGAGACCGTGTTGTTTTTCTTTACTGTAGAAGGGAGTTTTCTGTTTTAAATGTGCCCCGGATGTGACCACAGAGACGCGCACTGAGACAGATGAGGGAGGACTGTGAGATTTCCATCTGTCTCTTAAATGTTCCTAACAAGAATTCCCTTGATCTAGTAGGACTGTTTTTTGGGGGGGGGGGTAATTTACAGGCATAACAGCTTCTTGGTTATCTTCCTCTCGCTTTTCACTGAGTTTCCTAAGCAATATCTGGAGGAGCAGACAAGCTTGTTAGTTTTATCTTTAGGGAGCTGCCTGCCGCCTTGCTGTGACGGGGATGAAGGCTTTTAGGTTATTAAGTTTCCCAGCGTGCTCTGTGTGGGTCTGGGCCATCGCTGATGAGCTCTTGACTTTCTGAGAGCCCCAGGGACTCACTGTCCCAGTGCTGGGAGCTTTGCTGTCTACACGTTCGGGTTTTTCATTCTGAAAATTCTGACACAATCGCTCCCCGAGTTCACGCTGTGTCTCTGAGTGTGAGGAGGGAGAGTCCTTCCTCTGAGATTTTGGCCCTGGACGTCCCGGGACAGTGATGGCGAACCTTTCTGAGCCTGAGCGCCCCAACAGCAACTCCGGCCCGCTTGTTCGCGGCAGAGTGCCAACACTGCAGTCACACTGAGTGCTCGGCTGCTGGGGCGATGCGGGGTGACTTGGGGCTCTGAGTGCCCAAGGTGGCACACAGGCCACAGGTTCGCCACCTGTCCTGGTGGCAGAGGTGTGACAGACCTGCCCGGTGAACTGTTCCTTCGCTGTCTCCCCTGCACTTTCCTGACTTCTTTCCTCCCTACTGAGTGGTTCCTCCCCTGGGCTCTGGAGTGACCTTCCTGATGTTTTTATCTGGCATTTGGGATGGGACAGTGGCTGCCTGGGGTCTGCCTGCCAGTGGGGAGGGCATCTGTGGGCCTCAGGAGGCTGGGTGCCCATATGGCGTGGGATGGAGCAGAGACCTGGGCCCAGGCCTCCTCTGCAAATGCTCGGAGGTGGCTCAAGTACTGTCACGGGTGCCTGCGGGTCTCAGGGACTCAGTGGATACAGTGAGTGAACTTCTGACTTTCGTCCAGGGCAATGAGACCACCACCACAGTCCACAGAGCCGACTCCCCGCCATGAGCACACATTCACGCCCCGCACTGTGTTCGGCCCACATCCTCAGCACACACCGACATCGGGTCACTGTGGATGAGTTTACATTTTCTAAAGAATCAGAAGGTTAGTAATATTTTAGTTTATTTTGAGCTGTGCAGGTTAGTTTATTTTGGTATGCAGTTCAGGCTGACCTGGAACTCAAAATGATCCTTCTGCTTCAGGCTCCCACGTGCGGGGACACAGCACCACCACCCTGGCCTAAGTACCCTTTCAAAGGAAATCTGGCTTCCCTCACTTATTCTTTTGATATTTCCTCACATGGCCGTGTGCATCAGGAGCCACCTCCTTTTTGACTAATGTATAGTATTTCACAATTTGGAATACTATATGCCCCTATTTCTCACTGCAGAGGGCCAGCCGGACTGTTTCCAGTTGGAACCATAGAAACCATAGGTACCTGTAGAAACCGTATAACGTGAGCCCTCACTTCCCTTGGTAACACGGGGGACTGGAGTGGGAATAGCTTAGTGTTTTAAGAAGCTTACAATTGCACCATTTTCTGTTCTCAGAGGCAGTGGGGGAGTTCTGATGGCTCCACTTCCTTCTGGAATCCCTCCCCCCGTTCTCCTGTGATGGGGCTGTGCTCACCTTTGCAGTGGGGGCTGGCTCCCTGAGTGTCCCCTCTCAGGGTACCTGTTGGCTGTTCTCTGCCCCACATCCCGCTCAGCCCAGGCCTTGGGTAGGGACCTGTGGTCTCAGCTGGCTGCAACCTGCGTGCGTCCTCACCCTCATCTCCCTGACCCCCAGGCGGCTGCATTCCCGACGTCTCCCCCCTGTTCTAATCTCCACGCTTGGGCCCCATGCAGGCCGTTTCAGCCCCATCAGCACCTCAGCGCGGGCCGCGAGGGCGCTGCCCTGAGACCCCTGTTGGAACGGCACCAGTTTCTCCCTCAAGGATCTCGCTGCTGCCCTGCCAGGGTTTCCTGGGACACACCAGGACCCTGCAGGGGCATCGTGGTGTGTGGAGAGCTCTGAGGCCTGGAAAACAAGATTTTCTTCTACTTATTTCTCTAATTTAAAGCAAATTTCCACCCAGGCTCTGGGTCTGCAGGATGCAGTGCGAGTACCCCACAGTGGCCTCGAGCCCTTAGAGGCCACCATGTGAGTCTTGAGGGGACAGTGAGTGAGAATCCAGCTGCGGAGCTGACAGGAAGCGGCTTTAGGGTCAGGGAGCAGCTGAGTTTCCCTGCAGATCTCGGGGCTCGGGACGTGAGCTGGGTGCCGGGCTGGCGAGGCCGTGTGGTCTGTGACAGCTACAAAGCGGAAGCCGACTTCGGTGTTTTGTGGTCGCAGGCCAGTGTGGCCTGAGGTGTGCTACCCTGAGAAGGTCAAAGTGCTCTCTTGTTAGATGTTTCTCAGCCTAACTGCATTTGCTGGGGTAGCCTTCCTGTGGTCCCATTGGCTTTGTGATAAAGCTGCAGCACTCCCTAGAGCCTTCAGAGGCTCGGCTGCGCAGGGCCCTGGGTGGGGTGGGGCGCTCCCAGTGGCAGGGGAGCTCCCAGGAGTTGCACAGAACCTCGCCTTGATGTCCACAGCCCTCTGCTAACCAGTCCTAACGACTGCAAGAAAATGAACAATTGCCCAATGAGTTGCTTCTCTTGTCGGACGTGGCTGCTTCAGCTTGCTTAAAGCACATCTTATTTCATGTATTTTGTGGGCAGCTTTGGGAAGGTTGGGGGGGGGGGACAGAGCACAGGCTGTGCTGCGGGCGCCGTGGGAAACTGTCCCATCTCAGTCCAGCCCCTTTTCTAGCTGCGCAAGCTCAGTCTCCTGCTCAGGCCCATGAGGCCACTCCATCCATAGCCCCGGGCACGAGTGAGAGGAAGGAGCTCAGGTCTGTGAACAGCCCAGCGCACGCGTGTGCTCACCCACCCTCCTGTTTTACACGCAAATGTACAAAAGACTGCATACACCAGCAGAGCCTGAAGTCAGTGTTTATTTGTCAGAGTTGTGTGGACTGGTCCCTGCTGTCCGTCAGCATGGCCTGTGCGGACGCCCCGCCTCCCGGTCCGGGCAGGCTGCGGCCACGGCCATACCGAGGGCCGCAGAAGTGCCTCCGAAATGCCCGGTTGAGCAGTGCGTACAGCAGGAGGTTGACGCAGCAGTGCCCAGTGGCGATGAGCTTGGTGATCTGAACACTCGCCTCTAGCTGGCTGCTGCTCTTGCAGCCGTGCAGGGAGAAGCACTCTTTGAAGGCGGACAGGAAGAGCGCGATATTGTAGGGTGCCCACATCACAAGGAAGACGACCACGACAGCGCAGACCAGCCTGAACTGCTCTCGCTGCGCCTCCCCGCCCCTCCTCCGCAGGCAGCCGCCCAGCAGGACGAGCAGCGGGAGCACCAGTACCAGAAGGTTCGTCCTGAGGGTCAGAGCCTGCTTCCAGGAAGGGTCCTCCACTGGCAGGAAGTGAGGGCTGCTGAAGGAGCACTGGGAAGTCTCGGCCGGTGGAGGCTTAGAAAACACCAGTTCAGGCAGAGTGACCAGCAAGGCCGCCAGCCAGGCCAGCAGCGCTGTGATGACGATGCTGGCCACCGTCGGGAGGACCGAGGTCAAGCCCCTCGCCTTGGACGCGTACACAGTCAGGAGGACATTGAAAAGGGCTTCCCCGTACTGCCCGAGGGACTGGAGCTCGAGGAGCACTCTGCACTTAGCGTGGCCGAGGTCTCTCTCGGAGAAGGCGGCTGCAGCCCAGAACGGCAGGGGAAGCAGGAGACACAAATCAGACAGAGCCACGCTGAGGAAGTAGACGTTTTCCACGTGCTTGAGTGGTTTGTATTTGATTAGGATGAACAGGACCAAGCTGTTGGCCAGGAGGCCGGCTGCGAACAGGGCTGCGTAGAGCTGGCCTGCCTGTGGGGCCGACAGGACGGTGGCCCCGGGGCTGTCACAAGGGTCCACCTCCTCGCCGCTCAGATCTCCGTCTATGAAGACGTCGTAGTCATCCTCGGGGGCCGCTGTGTAGTTCGCCATCTCCCAGCGGCCCTTTGGAGAAACGAGGCTTCTTCCTGCCCGACGGCTGTGTTGACCCAGAGGAAACCGCGAAAGCGGCCACACCTGCTGCCGCACTTCAGCCAGCCCTTGTTGTCTCCCAGGAGGAAGCAAAAAGGCCTGTGGCCCAGGCCCGTCCCTGGAGCACGGTGCTCCGGCGTCAGGGGCAGCACTGGGAGCAGGACCGCAGCTCTCACGTTCCCCTGGTGGAGAAACAGGACTTGCCAAGCAAACAAAACCAGGACACCACGGCTTAGCTGGGAGAAAGAGGTGCAGGTGGACTTCTGTGCCTGGAAGAGTCTGCTCACCCCAGACAGCTTGCGGCGGGCGGACGCTGAGATGATCTCCTCTCCAAGGGCATAAACAAATGTCTGCAAAAGTGAAACCATGCCGGGCCCTGACAGGGACGGGGCTGGGACAGCACTCACCGCTGCTGGCCGGAGTTCCGGGGTGGGGGAGGGTGCCGCCCTCTGCCTCCCATGGGGGGCTGTGGGAACGCCTGGGGGGCTGCTTCCTGCTGCACCGACCCGTCCTGACCCTGGGGGGCGGGCGAGGGAAGCCACCAATAAGTCCCCAGCGCTCTGCCCTCCCGCGGCTGGAAGAAAGTCACTCTGGGACCTCTGCAGTCCTCTGGGCCTCTGGAGAAAGTGGGAAGTCACTTGGCCCTGCCTCTTGCACCGCCTTTGATTTCCCAGCCTTCGCCCGCCTTCAGACAGCTGACCCGAGGCGCCTGGCTGTGCCCGATAAGCAGACTGAGGTACCGCCTGCCTGCTGGGACAGATAGGAGGGCGCAAGGCTGGGACTGGGCAGGCTGCGCTCAGAGCAGGTGGCGGCTACCGGAGGACAGAACTCTGTGGTCCGCACAAGTCCACCCAGGGTTCCTGACCTCCCAACCGCACGGTGCCCACCCTGAGTCCCCCGGGGGGGAGCGAGTGGCTCAGGCTGGGTTGCTGTTGTCACTTGTGAGTGGGGCTGGTGGACTGACAGCGGCAGGCCCCTGGAGAGGGAGCGGGGAAATGAAGCTCCGGGGTGGTGTTCCAGGGAAGGAGGCCGAGGATGTCGGGACAGGACAGGCACGGGTGAGGAGTTGCCCTGAGCATGACGGTGGGACAAGGGGTGCCTCGAGGTGCCAGAGCCGGTGGCGCTGGGCTGCGGGGAGCTGGGCCATTCTGCAGAAAAGAGGAGAGAACCCCATGTGAGGAGGGGGAGGTGACATCAAGTCCTGTGACTCTGAGAAAGAGCCGTTGGGACGGGGAGGCCGAGGAAGGGGTGGGTGGGGTTTGGAAGAGGATGAGAAGAGGAACTTGAAAGGAGGGGAAAATGTAGATGACATCAGGTCAAGGGCCCTTGGCAGCTGCCCAGCCCCTGTGGGCCGACCCCCCCCCCCCGGGCTGAGCGTGGACCTCTCTGCCTCTGGGACATTCTCCCTCCGCTCTGCCAGAGCCATCTCCAAGGTGACACTGCATCCAGAGCTGTCCCTGTCCTCACCGACGTGGACCATGGGAAATCGTGGACAGAAAAGGAAAATGGGAAGAGCCCGCCAGACAGAAGCGTGGCTGCGTGTGAAGCCGACGGAGCGGAGCCGAGCACGGAGGCGGAAGCGGGGCCGCGGGCCGGGGCTCTCCACGGCCCTGGGAGGCTCTGCCCCCTGCGGCAGCGTGCTCTGCTTCCAGGGTCTCTCCTCCTGCAGCAGGGTGGCAGGGCCACGGCAGGACCCTGGGAGTGGCCAGTCAGTCCGGGACGGGGAGGCACAGCCGCGCATCCTGCTGCTCCTTGGGTGGGTGCGCGGAGGGGAAACCAGCACGCGTGTGTCACGGGATTCAGCCGCATCGGGAAATTTTAAGAGTTTCCCCCAGGAAAGCACTGCCCTGCCAACTCACGGTCACCCCAGCTTTGAGTAGCACAGCTGCCTCTTTCAGTGTTGTTAATTTGGCTCGATTCCTGACGTGCTGCTTGTCCACACCCGTGCTGTAGGGTCCTGGAGACTCCCACCCTGTGGGAAGGGACGGCTTAGGACCCAAGCCCAGAGAGGGCGCCCTGCCGGGCAGCGTTCTGCGCTGGTGGAGAAGCACCTCTCAGAAGGCGGAGGGTGACTCCAGACCACGGCCCGGGGCCCTGCCTGGGGCTCTCCAGCCTGCAGAGCTGTCGAGTTAGACCTTCCTTGCCCCACACAGGGCTTCTGACCAGCAGTTAAGCTCATTCTTGGTGCCCGGTTCTTACGTCGGGGATGTTGAAGACTCCCAGGGCTGACTTTCGCAGTGAGTGTACAGAACACACAGAAAAGCCTCACGTCAGACTGACCTTCGGCAGGAAACGCACATGGCCAGCTGTCACTGCGTTCCCACCCCTGGGGCCGTCCCGGGCCTGCTGTGACCTCGAGCTGGCCCCACAGCGCATCCCCTTGCTGGGGCAGCAGGTGTGGGGGTCCTGGCCAGAGGCAGGGCCTCCCCTGGGCTCCAGGGTGGGGCTTATTTTTCCCCTCTGGTCTGGTTCCCAGGTCGGTATGGTGCCCCGGCGGCACGCCCTCTTGTCACGTTTGATCTCGGTCTCCGTCTCCTTTGCACGCGAGAGAAGCGAGGTCTAGGGTGGTCAGTGGCGGCCCTAACCAGCGCTGGGACCTTAAGAACTGGTGCCCAGTGGGAGGGCAGGAGAGCCGCTAGTGGGGGGACGTGGCTCCCAGGGACCTGTCCATTCCGGAAGTACCGACCGGGGGAGAGCTCGGTTTCCGGTTTGTGTCCTACAGCGTGACCCCTCCTTCCACCTCCTGCCACCGTGATGCCACCGCTGTGCTGGCACCATGCCCTGGAGCCTCCAAAACCAGCTCATGAACTTTTCTGTTTTTTTTAAAAATTTTTTTAGAGACAGCGTCTCGCTATGTAGTTCAGGCTGGCCTTGTGCTCACTAGGAGGCCCAGGCAAACTCTGAACTCCCAGCAATCCTCCTGCCTCTGCCTCCCAAGTGCTGGGACTACAGGTGTGAGCCGCCATGCCCGGCACTGTGGCCTGTGATACCGAGGATAGAACTCAGGACCCTGTGCTTGCCAGGCAGACGCCGGAACCGCTGAGCTAAGTCCCTGGCCCTCATGAACTTTTGTTTACAAAGTTCCCAGCCCTGGGCACTTTGGTAAAGTCTACGGAAGGCAGACAGACACACCACAGCACGAGCTTGCTGTTGAATTTCGATGTCACCCTGGTGCGTCTGAGAAGAGCTCTCTGACGGGGCAGTGTGGGACTCACGTCCCCGGCCGCTGCCACCTCCCCAGGGCCCCTCAGCAGTTCCCACCTTGGCAGCCCCAACCTGCAGCCCCTCAGCGCACGTCACACATGCACAGGGCCTGGCGTCCCCTCCTCCACCAGTGCTGGGCCAACCTCAGAGGCAGCGGCTTCCACGGGGGCTCATTCCCTGGAGCTCAGCGGAGAGGTCCTGGCTGTTCCCCGTTTCTCCCTTTCCTGTGTTCTCTGGAATTATCTTTCCGGTCTTTAGCAGTTCATCCCCTTTTGTGAATATTTAGAAAAATATTTAATGCCAGTTATTCAAATTACTACCATGGTCTCTGTCTGTTGATTGAATACTGATTCCATAACGAGTGAACTTATTTCAGTGCCAGAGCGGTGAGTGTCACTCTTCAGAGATGTAACCTGATATAAACAAATGGAGTACTCTGCTGCCAGAAAGAAGGATAAACTCATTTGTTGGAAAACGGATGTATCTTGAAACCATGTTAGGTGAAATCAATCAGACACACAAACTGAAATATCACATGGTTTATTTTCTAGGAGAATCACAAGGCTTACATAATTAAAGAACAAAATAAAAGATGATAAGAAATGGAGAGAGAGCGAGCTCTTTGCAAAAGGGAAGGAATCCAGAGAGGGGAGGAGAGTAGATGGACAGGGAGGAAAACAGAGCCGAGTTGCGTTACGCACACATTTCCGTCCCCACAAGGATGCACTCGTAACACAATGCTGATGTGCTGATAACAAAATTAAAACAGAAAGGAAATGCGTGCTTGTGCAAAATTATGATAAATTTTTCTGTCCTTGACTTTCTTTTTCAGAGCTCCCGTCTTGCCCTAGGAAGTCTACGACTCCACAGTGGATCTGTGCCATATTTTCTTCTGCGGATGGACACTCAGTCTGCTGACGTAGCTTGACGGTCATAAATATGCAGACATGAATGCCAAAGGGCAGATATGCTTTGATTTGAAGCGAGATTTCTGGATTATAGGGTAATTCTAGTTTTTTGAGGAACCACCGTACTATTTTCTGAAATGGCTATAATGATGTCCATGTTTTTGCTTTGGTGGTGCCAGGGATTGAACCCAGGACTTCAGCATGTGAGGGCAGGGCTTGCGCA
The DNA here is from genome assembly GCA_004026965.1 of Petromus typicus. NCBI lineage: Eukaryota > Metazoa > Chordata > Mammalia > Rodentia > Petromuridae > Petromus > Petromus typicus. The sequence goes on from PVIR01000955.1 coordinate 40,487, forward strand.
TTGAGCTCCATCCCCAGACCACACATTTCCAAGTGTACGCACGACTCACGGGGGCTCCCTTTTCTCCGGACCCTTCCTCTTTGTCTTGTGACAAGAGCTCCCCCGCTGCGGGAGGACCTACCTCACTGGAGTTTTAGCTGGCAGTGCCCATTCTGTGTGAATATCTATTGATCCTTATACCTAAATGTTTTGAGAATTATCTGCTCAGCTCCTTTGCCCATTTCTTTATTCGGGTTTTTGTTTTCTTGCAGTCGAACCGAGTTCCTGACACACACTCGATCTTAGCTGCTTCTCCCGTGTCTGATTGGCACGGATTTCCCCCCGGGGCTGTTGCTCTACCCCGAATCATGTCCTCTGCTGCGCAAGAAGAAGCCTGCTGATGTGCACGCTTCGCACTCGCCCGCTTGTCCTTCCCCCTGCTTGTAGCCAGGAAGCTGCTGCCCAGACCCGCGTGGCCCAGACTCGGCCCTGGCTTTCTTCCAGCAGCAGAGCAATTTCAGGTCTCACAGATCTCACCCTCGGGAGCGGATGTGTGTCCGTGATGGGGGTGAAGGTCTCGTTCCTGCTTCCCGTGGATCCCCAGTTGCCCAACACTAGTTACTGAAGAGCCTACGCCACTTTGGCCGAACACCACACACACGGGTTCATTTCAGGCTCTCTCCGGGTCGTGTCTGTCTCTGTGCCAGTTACTGCACTGTTTTGATTATAGTCGTTTTGGAAACCGAGTGTGACACCTCCAATTCTGTTCTTTTTGCTCCGGTGTGCGTCAGCATCCCCTCTCCCCTTGCACGCTCTGCCTGCCTCCCGGGGACGTGTAGGAGCTCACAGTCAGCGGCAGGCCTCTGAGGGTCAGTGGTCTCGGGCGGGTGAGGAGCTCTGGGAAGGCTGAGTGGAGCAGGGCGTTCGGCCCTGACCCTGTCCCTCTGCCCAAGGACATTACACAGTGGCCCCCCTCGGCCCCTGCAGTGGCACACGGAGCACGGAGGCTGCTCATGCCGGTTCTGGGCCCGCCGCGTGGTGGCTTCCCTGCGTCTGTCCTCTTTCTGTAAACCACCCTTCTTGGCTCCCCGTGCTGTGCTACTGGGTCCCTGCTCAGATCCCGAAGGAGCCCTCACCCAGGTGCCAGGGACTCTGCCAGCCTGAGGGAACTGGTGAAACAGATCATGGTGTCCCCTCCACGAAGCCGGCATCCTAGAGGAACATGGACAGGAACGTGACGGATCGGTATCCAGGGGTCCCGTGCAGAGGGGCGTCTTGAATTCTGGGGAGTGGGCTGGGCACAGGGGGTCCCACACCAGCCACCCTCATGAGTCTGCTCCCCACAGGGCATGGCCAATGTTGTTGACCCCAAATAACAAGAAATAGAAACTGAAATTTCCTAAACACAGTGGCGTAAGATCTGACAACCCACACAGGGACTTGCACAGGCTGAAGAAGGAAGTCACTGTGAGGTCACAGTGCCTTTGCACAAGCGGAACCCTCGTGGCTACTCATCAGACCACCAGAGGGCGACAGGAGGGTCACCGAGGCACTGACAGCCTCCCAGGGCTCCCCTTCCAGCTGTCCCTGGTTCCAGTCCAGACGCTGGTCAAAGATGAACAGCGCCATCAATGGATAAAAAAATGTTTTTCTTATGAACAGAAGTAAATAGTAGTACAAGGAGTCAAGCCCTGAGGTCCGGATAGGCCATACTGGAGTGCAGGCAGGAAGGCTTGGCCTAGTCATGCTGCCGAATACGCAATTACTTTTCCCAGACAGGACTGCTCCCCACAGACCCCAGGACGTGACCGCACTTCTTTGGCAACATCTCTAAACAGAACCTGGAAGCCCGGTTGCCAGGCGTCACCATCCAGCACCAGCATCTCCTGGGCCACTTGGCCGGGGCCGGTCAGCAGTGACCACGCCGAGCTGCTTCTCCACTTCTCAAAGCTGCAGCCTCAGGATCCAGGCAGAGAGAGTCTGTGTGAGAGACAGATAGCCGACTCCATTCAGGCCACAATGCAGCAGCCACACCACCATCACAGACGCTCCAGGGAAGGTCTGCCCGGAAGTGACCACCAGTGACCCACCAAAACCAAGGTACCCATGAGAAGTCTCCAGAGGCCTCTATACCAATAGCACTGAACCTGGAAAGAGCCCAGGGAAAGGTTCACCAGGCCCAGGAACACCCAGGAGCTCTGGACAGGTCTCCCCAGAGCTGGGCACAAAAAAACCTGGAGTCCAGGGTGGGAGACAAGTCCCAGTCCCCGGCCCGAGGCCCCTGGGAGGCCTGGTGTACATCCGCCTGGCTCTGGCCACCGCCACAGGAAATAACCTCAGAGAGCCCTGCAGGACTCCAGCCGGTAGGGGCCCTGCAGGCCGTCAGGCTGCACTCTCCAAGGCCTTCCTGCCAGTTCTCCTGGGCAGCCGGCCCTTCTATGGCTCCTTCTTCCTGACCCCTCCATGACAGACACCTCTCCCCGATCAGGCCTGATGTTGAGGAGAGACACCGTTACAACGTCTTCTGAGAGTTCCATCTCCCACACAGGCCTCTGTGAGACAGATTGAGATGTGTGGTGTTTGGACAATAAATAGCTTTTCACACCCGTTTGGGTGGATGAGGAAGGAAGCCTGTATTTTGTGTCACTGCAGTTGGAGTTAGAAGAAGGTTTTAGGTTTTCTGAGCGACAGAAGAATCCTGAGCTCTTAACTCACGCTTTGCTTCGTACATTAGAGCACCCACAGGTGTCTTGTCCAGCAGAAGATCAATCTCTCCTCCCTGGGGCGCAGGCCTCTGGAGAAAGCTGGACTGGGCCAGTGGACACACATGTCAAGCCCAGAGCTCAGCAGACAAGCTCACTGTGCCATCTGCAGAGACCTTAGAGGGAACTTGGAGGCCAGGTGTGCAGTGTGTGGACTGCAGACTCTCAACTCATAGGAAGTGCCACACACTCGTCACCATTGAATGTGGGCACCATCCTTTGCCACCAGAGCCCACGATCCCAGTGGCTCCATCAGCCAATGGCTGTCCCATACAATTCTTCCTGTTCTAAGGGTTTAGAACAAGGTAATGAGGACCACCAGGGCAAGTGGCAAGCTCTGTCCAGCCTAAGTCTTCAGGACTTCGATTTACTCCTCTTGAGAGGGAGAGAGAATTACACCAAAGTACTGTCGGTCCAGCTGAAAAAATCAGACCGTCTTTATGCAGTGAAAGCAGTGAAGAAAGAGCGCATCAGCATGGATTGGGTGCAGACAGAGAGGCACTTTGGAGCAGGCATCAAACCACCCTTTTCTTGCCGGCCTGCGCGCCTGCTTCTACACGGACCGCAGGCTGTTCATTGTTCTAGACTACTAGTGGCCGAGATCTGATGTTTCACATGCAGCAGCAAAGAAGATATCCTGAAGAACGCCAGGTATGATGCTCCAGAAATCAGTTTAGCCTTCAACTTCCTTCATCAGTGAGGCACACTTTATACAAATTTGAAATCTGACAGCTTACTACGGGACTCAGAAGGGCACACTGAACTGACAGACTTTTGCATGGGTGAGGAAGGCTTAGAGCCAGGAGATACAGCCAGAATTTTCTGTGTCACTCAGAATTACCTGGCTCCAGAAATTATAAAAGATTACTTCAGAAATCTGGCTTCAGTGTGGGCTGGTAGACTCTTGGAATGGTATATATATATAATATATATATGTATATATATTATATATATGTTATATATATATTATATATATGTTTATCTATCTGTTGATAGAGTTGCTTTTTATGTTCTGATTTAAATAAAAATGAGGCAATTCCTTAACTTAGAAACACCTATTTATTGAGTGGAGATAGAAAATATACTATTTTTTTAGTTATTTACTTACAGGAAAATAAATCTGGTTTAATGCCAGTATATTTACTTCATAAATTTATTTTTACTTTTGTCATGTAGAATACTGCCTTGGTTATCATAATGTAATCTGTATTTGTGTACCATCTTTTTCATGTTAAAAATCTTTAAACAAATTACTTAATAAACATAAAAAAAAAGTAGTATGGGAAGTGGTATCTTCGTTTGGAAATCTCCTCTTCAGTAAAACAAAGAAGCAGAGAGCAAGGAAGTCTGGGGCTGCGCTCCTGCCCACCGCTCCCAGGGTCTTGCCAGGCCTAGATCCCAGCTCTTCCGGATGGTGCGGGAGGCTCCTCCGCCCTACAGCTTGGAGGCCCCGACTCCAGCCAGCGCCGGCCTCCACCCCAGTGAGTTCGTGACCTCCGTCCATCCCTTCCTATCTGAGAGGACCCACACGCCCGTGGGACAGGCTCTGGGTGGACGCTGCCACCCCAGGAATGAGGGACTCCTGAACCACAAGGCTGGGCCCATCGCTGCCTCCAGCGGGCCTAGAGCTTGGGGGTGAGAGCCCCGCTTTTCAGGAGGATGAGGAAGCGTTTCCCTAACCCCTTTGTGAGAGACGGTGAGGAGGAACCTTGCCAGGGTTGCTGGACCCCGCGACCTCGCTGTTGGGGGGGGGGCGCTATCTCAGTTCCTGGATGTCTCTCCCGCCCTTATTTTGCTTCCTTTCTGTAAGCATTTGACAAGGCTGGAGCTTCCCTTCTCTTACGAAACCCTAACTCTTCGGCACATCCCCTGGTTTGGGGGGGGCTCCTTTTGCAGCATAGACATTTCAGAAACCAACTGGCAGAGAAGAGGTTACATTTCCTTAGGAGACAAGTGGCCTCTCCAAATGGCTGGCTTTTCCGTTTAACGTCCCTTGTGTGAGGAGAGTTACGAAGGGCCCCGGGGCCACGGAGGCGGTTGGGTGCACGCGAGCCCCCGCGGGGGCGCAGAGGCACCGCCCCGGCTCTTGGCCCGGGGCAGCGGAGGGCGGGGCTGCAGAGGCGGGAGCCGGGGCTTGCACGGACCCCTGAGTCTGGAGGGCTGCACCGCGGGAGCTCGCGCTCCGCACCGCCCTCGCCCCACGCTGGCCTCTCCGTAGGGATTTGTCCCCCGAATGAATCACTGTAAATGCGAAGGCACCGCATCTGGTGGCACTTTCTGCGGTAATCTTTTCTTACTCCTCGGTGGAGGGACCTGGATGGAGGAGGAAGACCTTGGAACGCCGTGAAATGGGCGGCTGCTCTCGTGACCACTCGGGGGCCCCAGGAGAGCGGCGCTCAGGGGACAGGCAGAGCGTGCGGGGCAGATGGCTGGCGCAGCCCCGGGGCCCCTTCACCGTCCACGCTGTCGAGCTGGCGATGAGGGAGACCGCTTCACCGTGCCGTGTGGAGGAGGAGACGGCGTCGGCACTGGCTGGAAGCTCCGTTTCCGACGGCTCCGGGTGCAGACTCCCTGGCGGGCGGGGGTGGGAGCGGGGTGCAGGGGGTGGGACCTGAGTCCGCGCCCCTGCTGGTGATCCCGGTCAAAGCCGGCGGAGACGCCCTTGCTGGTGTGCCATGCGGCCGCCAGGGGGCAGCACGGGCCAAGCTTCTCCAAGAGACTTGGAGCGACTCCAAGACTCATCACTTAAGAAAGGTGTTCCCGAAACACGTCAGAACCACCGTGACGCAGGACGCATAATCAGACTAAGTGGCGACAGGACGGAGCTCAGTGTAAGGAAGCCAGAAAAGTGTTATAGAAAATTACGAAAGAAATATCCAAGATATTCCAGTGTGACACTTTGGGGGAAAATACAGACAAGACTTCTGTGGTGAATTTTACCTTAGAGCAGAGGCGTGATGCAGCCACCCTGACGTGCTGCCCTGCTGTTCCCCTCACCCGAGGCCGTGGAGCCCTGAACCCTGACTGCAGGTGAGAGGTACCCAGCGGCTCAGGAGGCGAGGCAGGGGCTGGGGGTGACCTGTGAGGGGAACTGTAAGACTTCACAGAAGGGCAAATTGCAAGTCATGTCGTGTTTGGGGGTCTTTTTCTCTCTCTCATGGAAAATCAATGCCTTGTAAATGTGATCCTAAGAAAAGTTAATCCTCAGAGCGCACTTTTAGTTAGAGCTGCTGAAATAACCCTTGGAACACACATGCCCACAAAAGCCCAGCTGAAGGGTGTGCATGTGTCTCCTTGCTGAGGCCAGTCACCCCGACTTTGGTTTGTCTGTGGTGTGAGTGTAAGCCTCCTGGACAGCGTCCCCGGGATGAGGCCGCAGGGTCCCTCACTCAGGAGGTTGGCCGTGGGGATGGCCGGGGAAGCCAGCACTCAAGTAGCTGATCTGCACCGTAACACTGGGCACTTAATACAAGGGCTGACGAAAAATGGTGGCTCTTTAGCTTAAAGAACACTTACTATAGTCAGAGACACACTGCCGGGAGCCCCCTCAACATATCCCCGCACTCTGAACACACTCACCCCGCCATTATGACGCTCTGAAGCAGTCGTGGAGCTTCTTTCATGAATGTCTCTTCAAGGTGTGATAAAAATACGGTAAGGCCATCGCTGACCATCATCCAGTGAAAGGTGGCTCGTAGAAACCCGATGGCGTGTCCTCACCCACCTCGTTCTGGCTCCTCCCCAAACTCGAAGTGATCATGGAAGGGAAACATTTTGAGTGGATTCAGGATGTGGAGGAGCCAGGACAGCACGGGTGAGGACACTTGGGAGAGAGGACTTCAGAGCTGCTGCAGGAAGCAGTAAGAACAGTGGGATAAGTGTGTTTGCAATGAGGGGATTCCCTAGTTGGAGAGAAGTTAATGGCAATGTGTCTTTTACTGTAATGAATGAAAAGCTAACCATGGTACATTTTGATCATACGGGGCAAGTGGAAAGGCACGTAGCGCACGGCCGCAGAAGTGGGCCCTTCTCGTCCGCCCCTGTCACTGAGGGGAGGTCCGTTTGCAGCTTCCTCTTCCCCCCGCTTTACCCTCAGCAGCCTCCCACCCTCTTCGCCTCATCCCACTCTGTGACCCTCAGTGTGGAAGGCCTCCCGCGTGTGGGAGGCAGAGGCTGTGCCCAGCCGGACCTGGCACCTTGGTTTCTGCCTGGCTCAAGCACGGCCAGGCAGGATCCTGGCTGGCAGCTCTGGCATCTGCCGCCTGTGACCGGCTCCAGAAGCAGAGTCTGCAGTAGGCTGAAACCAGCATGTTCCCGGGGGTCAGAGGCCCCCGAGTGGCCCTCTCCACCTGGAACACCTGTCCTCCTACAGAAAAGTGACCTGTGCCCGGAACCCAGATGTACCCTTTGTCCCTCATGCAGTTGAAACTGAGTTTTGGGGAAGGCTAGTAAGTGAAAGGAAGGCAACTTCATAGCGACTGATATCTTACCCACGCGTGAGCCGAACCTCGGCTGTGGACCAGTCCCCGGCACAGGCCGCTCAGCGTCACCGCTCTCCTAGGGGACGTGCCAGCCCTTTGGCTGCAGTAGAGTTACCCTTGAAACTTAAAAGCTTGCGGGCCAACAGCTCACAAACTCCCGTCTTTACATACAAATGACTGTGGCCGCTCGTCTCAGGAAGAAAGTCAGCTTTAAAAAAATATGACTTCCTCCATTTAAACTAAGGACTATGTTTAACTAAGGATGATGGAAGGGTGTTTCCCAAAACAAGATCATTTGACAGCTGCTGTCATTTGGCTTCTAAATATCTACTTGGCTGAAAGACTAAGTTAAACTTAGAAGGTAGTTTTTATTAAATGCACATTTTCCCCCCCAAGGAATTTGTAACTCCCTATACACAGAAGCATAGATAAGCATGTATAGAGATGTCTGCTGGCCTTAGGAGTGGCCGGGAGGGGGGCTCACAGTCCCTCCACCTGTCGGCTTCCTGGCTTCCTGCTGATGTCGCACCCCACGCGATGCTCTAGTTTCAGGTCTGAGAAGACTTCTCAGCATCTCTCGCACCTCCGACACCTTAACCTCAACAGGCCTCACCCCTGCCCTCTCACCTCCTCCTCCTCCCCTTAGACTCAGTTGCTCTCAAATTAAAAACAGCCTCAGGCATAGTAAACAGTCTTCCAGGTCCCAGTGATGACGACATACTCTCGGCCTCCCTTTAAAACAGAAGAACTTTTGGCCTTTGGGAGCAGTTCCTCTGCGAGGGCATCTGGAAGAGGCACCGAGAGCCCCAGGCTCAGCCGGAAACAGAGTGGGGTAGATTTTGTGGCTCGAGGCAGCTGGTTTCGGAATGAGTGCGTCACTTCCATCCTCTGCCTGTTGGCAGGTGAACCCGGAAAGCCGGTCTTGCATCCTTCCTCGCCGAGCCTCTGTCCTCCGGGCTTCTCTCTGCCCCGCAGACTCTGCTTGAGAGGGTGGAGTTCTGGCCTCGCAGCCCTCGAGCCCACAGTGAGGTGCGGTGCCCCCGCACTTCTAACTCCTGCACAGACCTAGAGTTTCACCGCCTCCTGGGGAGGCGCCTGGGACCTGGAAGGATGGGCTGACGGATTTGCAGTGAGACAGCTGAGTCCCCGCCTCCCGCTGCATCCAAGCTGGCCCTCTTGCCCAGCCTCTCCTTGCCCTAGACTTCCTTCCATGTTTCCTGGCTCCCCGGGAAGCTGCGGCTTCTCCCTGCCTCCTCTAGGCCACTCACCTCCAAGCCCGCATCTCGCTGACTCCATATCCTGCCCTGGCCTCACTGCGTCCGGTCCCCTTTTCCCGAATGTTCCCCTTCCGCTGTTCCCACTGGCCCACGAGCCAGCCTCATCCTGCCTCCTTGGGGACAGCCCCTGCAGCCCGAGCAGGGCCCCTCTCCTCTCCTGAGAGACGCTCCCGCTCAAGTGCCCTCTCCCTGGGAGCCGTGCCCACCTGCCAGGGCACAGGACACTGCCGGGCCCCACAAGTCTGTGGGGCGGGCTGTCCAGACCTTGGAGGGAAATCACTGTTGCAATAGGCTCTTTCTCAGCTACCTATGTTCTGTTTTCCGTCCACTGAGAGACAAAGGTTTATTTGAAGCACATTTATAACCTCTATTTACTTATACAAGGTAAGGCCCTGTGCAGTATTTCCCAGTGAACTTCACTATTTCTGCTCAGATTATTGAACCCAAGGACCCAAGAATCAGCAGTTCTCTGAGGACATTTTTATAGTGAACTTCTGTGCTGACGGAAGAGTTTACCAGTAACTCAGTGTAAGCAGAAGGGAACAGGATCTCAATTTCGTCAGTAGATTTTGACACAGTTTTGTAGAATGATGGGCTTACAAGCTCTCATACACTCAAGCAGATGTTAAATACATAGATCTTCGACCCTCTGGGATACCATTTTCAAAGAGCCATCCCACCCCTGGCTGTGCAAAAAAACCTCATTCCGCTTCTTAGGCCAGGTCACAAGCCCACGGAGACCTCCTGCTCCCCGGTGGACCTGGTATAGACAGAGCTGCTTCGCTCAGGGGCATCTCGCTGGAAGACTGGGCACTGTTTGCAGAAGCGCTTGGCCACGTGCTTTCGGAAGAACACGGAGAGGTATCTGCGGAACTTCTCACCCACGAAGGCGTAGATGACGGGGTTCACACAGCAGTGAGTCATCCCTAGTGTCTCGGTCACCTGCCCGGCACGGTCTAGCTGGTTAGAGCTGCTACAGTTGTTGAGGTTCACGGGCTTGGAGAAGGTGCTCAGGAGCAGCACGATGTTGTGGGGCGTCCAGAAGAGGAAGTAGACGAGCATGATGGCGAAGATGAGCCTCACGGCCTTGTGCCTGCGCCTCTCGTTGCGGCAGCGCAGCAGGGTGCGCAGGATGCCCGAGTAGCAGACGACCATGACGAACAGCGGCAGCACCAGCCCCAGCAGGACCATCTTCAGTGCCTGGAAACTCTTCCAGAGGTAATACTGATCAGACGGGTAGTGGGGGCTGCATGTGTAACGAAAACCTTCTTTTTGAGATTTGGTGAAGACGATTCCTGGGACAGAAGCACACACAGCCACCACCCAGGTGAGCCCACTGGCCACCACCCCGAAGGTGACTGTCCTGGCCTTCAGGGCAAACACGGCGTGGACAATGGCCAGGTACCTGTCGATCGTCAGGAGGATGATGAAGAAGATCCCTCCGAAGTAACCGATCTGATAGAGCCCCGTGAGGAGCTTGCACATGACGCCTCCGAAGGCCCACTCAGGGGCCGCGGCGTAGTGAGCCCAGAACGGGAGCGTGACGAGGAAGAGCAGGTCGGAGACGGCCAGGTTGAGCAGGAAGATGTCGGTCATGCTCCTCAGGCGTTTGCAGGTGACGAGGATGAGCACGACCAGGATGTTGCCCACGAAGCCGAAGATGACCACCAGCGCGTAGAGCGGGGGCAGGATCTGGGCTGCCATTCCCTTCACTTCGCCCTTTTGGCAAGGTTCTGCGCCATCATAATCAATGTCATAAAGGGGGGTTGTCGTGACAGTGTCCATCTTATTGTACCCTGTGAATAAAGCAAAAGTGTCATGACGTTGTGCACAAGCAGTTAGTGGTCTGCTATGAACACAGAGTGTTTTATATCTTTGTAAGATTTAATTTGATATTCAGATTTCTGTACTTGATGGAGGTGTATCTTTAGTTCAAATAGAACTTTTAGATGAAAAAACAGTCTTCTTTCAGCCTCCCCACCTGGGACTAAGGTTGAGGAAGACACCGTCTCATCAAATCAACTCTTACTTTCTGTGGCTGTGAGGGGTGGGCGAAGCTGCGATGACAGTTTTAAGAAACTGCCGCTGTCAGTCTTTCAGACCACACTGAGGCCATGGGCCCTGTGGTTGGCCCCCAAAGAACAAACGCCACTGATGAGCCGGAACCAGCGGACGGGCAGGCTCTGCTAATCTATTCGGCTTCCTCCTCTTTTGTCCGTTTGTCCTCCAGGCAACTTTAACACTATTCACATCTTGCAGACAGGGACACCGGGGCATAGAGTAAGCGAGAGAACGCGGCGCACACCCAAAGCCACACAGCAAGGAAGTGAGCAGCCCACAGCCTGCCTGCCACTGGTGACATGGCATCCCGCGAAGAACTGAAGAGCAGGACCATCTGCCCAGTGCCCTGTTGCTGTCAGAAGAGCTGGGAATGTCACAGCAGCTGGCAAGGACTGGACCCAGAGCCGAGCTCCCCTGCACCTCCACTGTCCCATGTCCCGGGGGGCGCAGCCGCTGGCTCGTCCTTTCACGTCCAGCTGAGCCTTTCTCCACTCCAACTCCTTGGATCTTACTAAGTCTTCAACTTCTAGGACCTCAGATCAGGCAGCAGAGAGGAGCACCCAGAAAAATGTCACCTAAAATTTACATTTGCCACCAGAAAAAAGTCTTACATGAAAAAAGTTGTAGCACTGATACCCAGAAGAAGATGTTATTTGGTGCTTGTAATTGCGTCTTGGCCTGGACAAATTTTAGGTTTCCCTCCTCCCTTGGAGTGGGGAAAGCAAGACTGGAGGCGGCTTCCGGCTGCCGGCAGAGGCGCCTGGGAAGGTTCCAGCTCTCCTGAACTGGAGTGACCCTGGCTGAGACTTCAGGTGAGGCTCTGCCCCCTGGAAAAGTCCTTTTGGAGAAGTGAGAGGTGTTTGTTTAAATAAACAAACAAACACAAACAAACAAGGGTGTAGTGTCCCTCACAAAGTTCTTCATTCAGTCATGTTTTGTATCTTTGACAGAATCAGGCTCCCAAACGCATTCTAAATCCCTCTCTTATCTCACAGATTCTATTTTAAGGTCGTCCTAAGAGCACCTGGCTTGGCCAGGCGCCCTCTCTGGGTTTCCTATCAAGCTCTCAGCCCTCGCAGGCCCGGTTCAGGGTGACTTACCCGCCAGACGCTCTTGTGGGGGGAGCGGATGTCTCAGCTCTTCTGCCCAGCTGGGCTGAGTGATTCAACATATAGACAGCATAGGAAACCGTTTCTCTTTGAGGGGGTGGAGTTTAATGAACAAATCCATTGTAGGGGGGAAAAAGCAGAGAGCAACTCTTCTTCTTTTTTGAAGTTGCGTTTAAAGTAAGCTAGAGGAGACAGCTCCGGTCTAAGATGTGTACAGGGGCCTTTCTTCTTAGTTGATTTCACTTTTGTTCTCTGCTCAGCCAGCTACATAGAGTCTGCGGGAAACTAAATAGAGTGAAAGGAAGCTCGAGCCAGAAGAGCTCTGGTCTCCTCAGAGGCCGCTTGGAATAAAAGGAGTTGCTGTCCCAAGGCTAGGCAAAGGGGTGAGTCTGCATTAAATCTAGGGAGGACCCCATCCTTAACCTCACACTGTGCCCCTTCTACCCCTGTCACTGGTTAGTGTCCCCCCGAGTCAGTCAGCCTTCACAAGCAGCCAGCCAGCCCCACAGTAAAGGTGACAACACCCTTCACTCCAAGGAATGATTTATCTGGAGCTGCGGGAGGTTTTCCACAGGAGACAGGCAACAGCTGACAGGAGGACACCATCGGACAGAGACACTATGGTTTTGTACACATTCAGGCCAAGCTACTGCGGTGGTTGATGACTTGTCCCAAAACCTCACTTGATGACAGCAGAGCACAGGAGGCTCTGGGTCTCCATTACCTCAGCTGAAGATGAGAAACTTTGGCCCGTGTCCCACAGGAAGACAAAGGGGAGGCTTAGCAGCAGAAGCATGTCGCCTGTGTAGAGGTAATGCAGCACAAGGACCAAGCAGATGGCCTCTGTGGAGAGACTGTCAAGCGCAAAGCCATCTCTACCTCAGCTTCCCACTGTGGATTTGTTGATGGGATCAGAGAGTAACAGGCCATTGGTACCAGTGGCTCCATCTTGCTTTTCTCCTGTCCCCGTCCTCACAGCACGGGGTGTGCCCCTTATGCAGTGTCCAGGACCATGGGGCCCTCAGGAACAGGCTGCCGAAGTCTTAACTCTGGTCAACAACCGAGGGTCGCGCTCGCGCTGTGAGGAAGTGCTGATTTCCGGGAGCTCCTACTACAGCCTCTGTATAAATATCCCTTACTTCCCCAAGGCCTTGGAAAGAGGAACACGAGAGCAGAAACTCTCTGTCCCTTCTGGCTTGCTGGCATCTTCAGTGAGACCACGTGTCTCTTGGGCTTTGGTTCCGGGAAGTGAGCATCCAGGCTGGAGCAGGGCAGCAGTGAGAGGCGCCCGCAGCGCAGCCCGCAGTCTGCTTCCAACAAACGTCCAGCAACTGTCCAGCAACTGTCTAGGAAAGTTTATTTCAGAAACATCTTTTTTTTTTTTTTTAAAGACAGGGTCTCGCTTTGTAGTTCAGGCTGATCCTGAACTCAGCCTTGAGCTCAGCAATCCTCCTGCCTCTGCCTCTCGAGTGCTGGGGTTACAGGCATGAGCCGCCACACCCGGCACTGCTATGTGGTACTGATTGCTGGTAGGTATGAGTCACTATACCTGGCACTGTTGTATGTGATTACTGGGGATCGAACCCAGGCCCTTGTGCTTGCAAGGCAGGTGCCGGAACCACTGAGCTAAATCCCTGGCCCAAAGAAACAAAATTTTAAACATTTTTTGTTGTTTTTTCTAACAAAATTGGTTCCTGAGGGTCTTTGTCTGGAGTGGATTTATTTCAGCGAACAGGAAAGGTGGAGCCACTAGCTGGTGCTTGGAGAACAGAAAAGAGTGGCTGCTCTGAAAACGCCAGAAAAAGGAACTTGTCCAGAGTGGAGGGGAGCACGTCGGCTTGGAGGAGACGGATGACACGGAGGTGAGTCATCAGGAGAGTGCTGGAGCCATCCTACAGGACGCCCAAGGCCACGAGAAACCATGCAGTCAAGCTGCGGCCTCAACGGGTTTTGTTATTTACAGCTCGAGTTGACCCTTAAGTTACTAAATCTCTAAGCCTCGTCTGGAGAGTTTAAGACAACTAAAAAACAAACCTACCCTGTCGGTCTGTGGTCAAGCCCAGCGCCACCTGAGGCAGTCGGCGATGCTTGAGGAGGACTTCACAACCTGGCCACACAGACACTCATGTAAACGTGACAGAAAAGTAGTGACATAAACACAAGTTTGGTTCTTTTGAGGACAGCACCTTGTTCCCCGGTTACACCTGTGGTGGGGACCAGGGGGTGCCTCCTGGGAGAGTTTCATCTGGTTCTTTCTGCCCTGCACAGATCAAGGCTGTCTCCAGGGAGGCTGAGGGTATGACACACGCTCACCCCCAGAGGGCAGTGTGGGGCAGTGCAAGTGCCTCAGGATGTGACCTTGGAGAGACCTTGTCTGTTCCAGGCTGCCAAGAGCTGGGCAGCTTCCTTCTGAGAAGAGACCTGACTGCATGCCTTTGGTGAGGTGCGTGCAGGGCAGGGTGTCCCCTGCAGACTCCCATGGGAGGAAGTCCTTGGGTCGGGGGGTCACTCCAGACTTGATGCCCACTGGGTGGGTGTCTAGTGCCACTTCCTTCCGTGCCCTAGCCGATGTTCGCCCATCCGGGCATGCAGGATCTAAGGCCCGTTTCGTTCTCTTCTCCCATGCCGGCCACTGGAGGGCGCTCAGGGCGACAGGAACAAGCTGGGGGCAGCCAGGCTCCCCTCGGGGGAGGGGACGTGACCGCCACGCGAGCACCGCGTGGAGACGAGTGGAGCTGGCTTAGTCCCACTCAGCCCGAGCTGAGCTGTACGTGCGGCCAGAGACCTTTTGTTTGTGGAAATGAATGCCTGGTTATGAGACCGACATGTGCCCATTTTCACAAAATGAGGAAAACAGGGACAGGCCGATTTTCATCATCTCAGAACACGCAAACGCTTCAGTCCTGACCTGAAATAATTATCCTCTCTAGGCTGCTGCTTAAAGTTTTTCCTGGCTTCAGATTACAGTATAGGCATCTCCCTATGCTCTTAAAATTCTCTGCAAATAACGTTCTCTCACGGCTGCTGTGGTGAAGCCGCACACTTACCCGGGAACAACCGGAGCAGGGTTGAGTGTAAGCTGCCTGCAGCCGCGGAAGCCCCGCCCCCATGGAGGAGGAGCATTTCCCCGTCACCTGGGAGGGCGCCCCCTGCCGGTGTGGAGGACAAGGCCACTCTGATGAGTGCACCTGCTTTTAAACTTCTACAAGAGGAGTCACAGCTGCTGTCTTGCCTTCTTTTGCTCATCGTGACTCTATGGACTGTGTTGCAGAGACCTACCATCACACAGCCAGGCTCTTTCTGCGGTCCATGGACACCAACAGTGCTGTCCCGATTATCCTGTGGGCATGCTGCTATCTCGTCAGAGTCCCCAAAGCCGCCTTTGCCAGGAAAGCCAGAGAATCCCTGTGATCCTCACAGAAACAGGGGAGGCTCACAGAGGCTAGCGCTCTGCCAGCCGGGCCCCTCTGCGGGGACAGAGCCTTCACCGCCCCCCTGGACCTCTGTCAGGGCAGGTGGGGTGTGTGGTCAAGGTGCTGCTCCTCCACCCCTGTCTCTGCTCCCATCGTGCCCTTTTCCCGGCCCCTGGGCCATTTCCTTCCTGCACAGAGCACCCAAGCAGCAGAGGCTTGCGGTGCGTCGGCCCCTCCCGTCGGTACCTCTGTCTGTCTGCACCCTGGAGGCCCCCGTGCCTCTGGGAGATCTCTTCTGATCGGTGCCAGCCCTGGGCGAATGCAGGCCCAGGGACAGTGACACGAGTCCAAGGTCCCGACCAAAGTGCAGGACGGATTCTGCGTTCTCTGGAGCAGGCCAGACCGCTCTTCAGTGCAGCTCCGCGTTTGGCTCCACACACACCGGAAGTTACAGCACGCACTGCAAGGGCCTGAGGCCAGCCAAGAAGTAAGCGCCCGAGCTTCTAAGGAGAGCACCAGCCCTGGGTCCCCCTGTCATGTGCACTGATGCCACCAATCTGCACCAAGGCCAATTCAGGAGGGAAGAGAGGAAGGCACGGTGGCAGCACAGGGACCCTCTGCTCAAAGCCAGGGCGAGGAATGGGGACTGGCCAAAAGGGGGCGCAGGAGGTGGCAGGCCAGGCACGCAGGGAGGAGGGACTGAGAGGTGTGGGTGGGGAAAGGCGTGGGTCAGTGAGAAGCAGTCGAGTCCCAAAGATGCCCCATCCTCAGGGCCACACCCCAGGGGTGGCCAATATCTCACTGAGAAAGAACTTGCAGCCAGAGAAATGTCTGGGAGCCCCGCCAGCTCTGGGCTCTCTGGGTGTCTCTGCCATTTGAAGCGGAGGACGGCACAGCACTGGTACAAGGCACTGTCGTTTTCCTACCCTTTCCTTCTTCTCCACCTCAGCCCACGCCCAGGGGTGAGTGGAGCGAGGACAGCCCTGACCCTCTCGGTTGGTCCTGGACCCGGCTGAGACAGCCATGGAGGACTGAATCCTTTTGAGGTGAACGGGTCGTGTTAACAGGGTCCATGTGATGTGACCTTGCGCTGCGCACTGACCAGACTCCAGCTGGGACACCAGGCTTGCAAGAGCTGTCTCCACTCGCACACACTCTCCCAAAAGTGCCCACACAAGGCCCAAGTAGTTGTGTCTGAGGAAATATTCCCAGCCTCCTTCACCCCCAAACGTGGGCACAGTGTCCATCTTGCAGCTCCTGAGTTGCCTGAAGGGGTCCCTCGCAGCCAGGGCTCCTCCCCTTGCGATGACCTGGGTGGCCCCGGGGCAGCCTTTTCTGCCTAGCGAGAGCGCCTGGAGCCACTGTGATTTCTCAGGGAAACGTAAACTATGCGCACAGACAAAGAGTAGGATTAGGCGCCCAGGGTGTCCCTTCAATACTGTGGGGCTTCTCTGTAAGTGCTTGGCCCTCCCTAGCAGCATGGGGCATGGTACCCCAGAGTCTGGCACATGAGGACCACTGCCAGCCCCCTCTGCCACCAAATAGGCAAGGCCCTCCATGCCTGGGGTGCTGACCTTCCCCTAGCCCCCCTCTTACCTCAAACTGCCTGCCCCAAGGTTCTCCCCAGAAGCAGGAGGCTCAAGGGTTCACGTCTAGAAATAGAGACAGCAGCGACTTTCCTGGGGCAGTTTCCCCAGCGCCATGGAATCCTGCTACAGCTGCCTTGTTGTGCGGGCAACTGTGGACGCAGCCTCTGCCCCTCCCTTCCTGGGCTCCGCACAGCAGCTGTGTCAGTCTTCTGCCCTCCATCAGCGGGCAGGACTGGGAGGTGTAGTGGGCAGACACTGCCAATAGTCGCCACCTTTACCTTCCGACCAGCCTGACACGGGGCACCCGGCAGTGCCTGGCATTCTGCTTCCCGATTTCACTGTAGAGCCCTATACACTATGTGTGTCAGCCTCGTGCTCCTTAAACGACCCCCAGACTCGGGACTCATGTAGCAAACAGGGGCTTCCCCTTCTGAGGACCTGGGGCTGGGGCCCTGGGGGACTCCCCTAATTCCTGTGTTCTGTGTTCCCTGGGGTGCAGAGCTGAGGATGTGAGCAGGACCAGCCTGTGGTGGCTGAGAAGATGCTCAGCGTGGCCACAGTTCGGCTCTGCGGGTGGAGGCTGCAGTCAGCTGTGCTCCGATCCCGGTGGCCAGTCAGCCACACAGCGGCTCAGCCTGGGGAGCTGACTGCAGCTCACACAGAAGTCAGCTGTGTCATCACCCACAGGAGGAAGCAAAACACTGAATGGAACGGATCGAACCACACCACAGTATAAACAGTGATCGTCTTTTAATCTTTTAAATGACATAGTTATAGCAGTCATTTATTTTCCAAAGCATCATTTTAAAAAACAGTATCTTTCAAAACACAATGGCACGCATTCATTAGGTGACACTTTCCCCTCATTTCATTCTAAATCTCTCCAACCAAGGGCTAAAACGTCAAACCATAGAAACCTCCAGCTCCCAGAGCCCGCAGCTTCTGCAGCACACCCAGGAGCAAGTGAGTCACCCCAAACTCGCAGGTCGCTGCAGAGTCCTCACTTCCCCAGTGAGCTCCCCCAGCTCACTCCTTGGCAGGCTTCCAAGGCCCTGACGCAGGGGCTCCTGGGGGCTACCAGGGACCGGAGACCTACCACATAGAGAAACTCAGACAGGTTACATCCATGGCTCCCTAGGGATTGAAAAAAGATATTTGAGAGGGTCAGACTGGAGACAGTGGCAGTGGGGTGTGTGCTATGACCCATTAATGTTCCCCCTTAGACACTGTGGGGTGCCTGGCCAGTCAGCCCACAGACCCCGGTCCCATTGTCCATCCAGAGCTGCTGGTGTCCCCTCAGCAGCCCCTGGGCACACGATAGCTCCACACTTCCACACTCAAGGTCACAGCCATCTCTCGGCTACTGCAGCATTTCCAGGCTTCACACGATGGTAACTCTTAAATGAACACTTGGTCATATTGGCTATTTGCTGTTTTCAGCTTTAATTTTACTGTGCTGTGCAGGCGCTGGGCCTGTATCCACAAAGCAGGCTCCGAAGTGGTTTGGAACCATCTCTCCCCAGCATGTCTAGGATCTTGCTGGCCCAGGCTCACCCCACCTGGCTGTGGGGATGCCACGCTTTGCGGAGGAGGTGTGTGAATTGAAGAGCAGGGAGCTCTGTCACCGTGTCTCGTGCTCTTGAGGACACATGCTGGGCCCCCGGGGGTGGAGTGTCCTCCCCTGTGATTGTGCAGTGGCCGGGCAAGGGTGTGGCTTCCTTCACAGGCTTCAGGGATGAACCATAATAAAGCAAAAATATGCCATGCACTTGTACATAAGAGACCCCCTGATTCAAACAAAGCTCCCCAAACTAATGACGTTGGCACAGTTCTCAGGACTGGTGATGTCTTCCTGGTCACGAAGAGGCAGGAGATGGAGCCAAGGGCCAGGACTACTTCCGGGTCACCTCCATCTCCACTCGGCCTCAGCCTAGCTCCATCTCCCCCTCCCCCACAGCCCGGACCCTGGGTCCCTTCGTCTGGGTCTGTCCCAGGCCTGTCTCTGTCTGCTCCCCATCATCAGGGGGTGGGGGCTTGGTTAACCAGACAGGAACAGAATCAAAGGAAAAGGGTGAAGTTTGGAAAAAGCATTTGCCAAGGTGCGGAAGAGTTGTTTTCTGGAAACTGAGATGAGTTTTCTGGGTATCCGTGGTCTCTAGGATAGTTCTTTTGGAATATTCTCTTCTTACTAGTAGTACATAAGTCTATCTGGGCACAGCCCCGAGGCCCCTGGCACCTCATTTCTGGACCTCTGGTCACTAACAAACCCTTGAGGCTTGTTATCACATACAGACGGCCACCTCTCATAGAGCATGAAGGGCACCTGCAGGCCACATCACAAGCCCACAGAGACCTCCTGCTCCCCGGTGGACGGGGTGTAGGTGGAGCTCGCGCGGTCTGCCGTCTCCCTGTAGAAGACTGGGCACTGTTTGCAGAAGCGTTTGGCCACGTGCTTTCGGAAGAACACTGAAAGGTACCTGCGGAACTTCTCGCCCACGAAGGCGTAGATGACGGGGTTCACACAGCAGTGAGTAATTCCCAGCGTCTCGGTCACCTGCGTGGCCTGGTCTAGCCGGTTCCCATCCGCACAGCTGTCCAGGCCAAAAGATACCTGGAAGGTGCTCAGGAGCAGCACGATGTTGTGGGGCGTCCAGAAGAGGAAGTAGACGAGCATGATGGCGAAGATGAGCCTCACGGCCTTGTGCCTGCGCCTCTCGTTGCGGCACCGCAGCAGGGTGCGCAGGATGCCCGAGTAGCAGACGACCATGACCAGCAGTGGCAGCACCAGCCCCAGCAGGTTCCTCATCACCGTATGGAAAATATTCCACGTGGCTGGAAAATGGGGGCCGCAGGTGGAAATATCAAGGAGCTCATTCTTTTGAGATTTGGTGAAGATGATTCCTGGGACAGAAGCACACATAGCCACCACCCAGGTGAGGCCGCTGGTCACCAACCCAAAGGTGACTGTCCTGGCCTTCAGGGCAAACACGGCGTGGACAATGGCCAGGTACCTGTCGATCGTCAGGAGGATGATGAAGAAGATCCCTCCGAAGTAACCGATCTGATAGAGCCCCGTGAGGAGCTTGCACATGACGCCTCCGAAGGCCCACTCGGAGGCCGCGGCGTAGTGAGCCCAGAACGGGAGCGTGACGAGGAAGAGCAGGTCGGAGACGGCCAGGTTGAGCAGGAAGATGTCGGTCATGCTCCTCAGGCGTTTGCAGGTGACGAGGATGAGCACGACCAGGATGTTGCCCACGAAGCCGAAGATGACCACCAGCGCGTAGAGTGGGGGCAGGATCTGGACTTTGAGCTGCTTTGCATCCTCCTTATGGCAGGGCACAGCGAATTCATAGTCGTAGGTGGTGGTGGCTTCTTCACTGGCTCTTACAAATGAAGAAAGAGGCGCCACATCCCTGATGAAACGGGCCAACGTGTCCTCGTCCTCCATTTCCCTCTGACCTGGAAAGAGAATGAAATGACAGGCACATACCCACGCACCTCCTCCCTACCCAACGCAAAACAGCCTGTCTGCCCTTCGCAGCCTCTCCCAGAAGCATGTGCATGACACTTCCAGGGCCACCTGGTGGCTGCTCGATCTGCCCGAGGGGGCACGATTCCCATTGCAAGGCTAACTCCCATTCACTTGTGTCCTCTGCGCAGGGCCCTTCACTGACCCTGCACGGTCATGTGTACTCCCGGCCTGCGAGGGGACTTCTCAGAAAACCCCTCCTGGCCCTGCTGCTCTTGTGGCTCGGCTTGAGGGGCTTGGTGCTTGACAGCACGAACTAAAGACCTGGAGAATCAAAGAGAAGCCACACAGAGAGACTCAGCAGCACAGATCCTAAGTTCACCTCCAACTGCTCATTATGTGACTTACTGTTTGGGAAAACGAGCGCTTGGGAATTGTATTTCCTGTTCCTTGCGGCCCCAAGTGTTCTAAGAGCCTCTCAGCTTCTTGCCACCGTTGCCCAGCCCAGACTTTTCTTGCCAAGGCTACAGGGACCTCTTGGTGTGCCTAGTTCCCCTCTGCCCTCTCCTTCCATCTTCTGCCCACTCCTTCCGGTCAAAGTCCTTTGTCTGAGGAGGAAGCACCACACTACCACTTCTTGCTTCCCTCCTCCCGGCATCTCCTCCCTCTGCCCCCCATAACCGTGCCTGGCCCCTCCCAAGGCTGCCACCGCTGTGGTCTCCGCTCATCTCGGTCAGCATCACCTCTGCTGATCTCAGAGCCATCACCCCTGCACCCCAGGGCCCCTGCACCCCAGGGCCACCCCAGCTCCACTTTTCTCCTCAGCTCAGAGTCCAGCCTGTATCTTCTGGTGGATTCAGCCACAATTTGCAGAGCGCCCTTAGGACCCCCACTCTGTCCAGGCCCTGAGGACAGCAGGGAGTGAGCTGGGCGCCCTGCGCCCCACCACCCCAGCTCACAGCCCAGGGAAGCACCCTCCTCACAGTCACCACCACTACCCTCCCTGCCTGAGGAGCAGTTGGTCCCCTGATCCACAGCTCTTTAGGGGGTGACCAGCCAGACTCTGGTGCAAATCCTGCCTCCATGCTGTGTAACCTGAGCCATCACGCCCTCCAGCCGGCTCTGCTGAGCTGTCTCTGGCCAGGTGTGCAGCATTGCCCCAGGTCCCACCCACGCAGCCCCGCCCAGTGCTCCTTTCTTCCCTCCTCTCTCCGTTGCACCCCCGCCTGCCCCTGGCTGCACCTCCTCACCCCCCCCAGCTGCACCTCACACCTCATCAGTCTGCTTGGCAGTGCGGTTGGGCCCTGCACGTCTCAGCCTGGCAGACCCCAGTGACGAGGACCGCTGCTCGCTGGTTGGGGCTCACCAGGCAGTGTCGTCTCCACGTGCTTCTTGGATCCCGCACTTCACCCCTATCCATCTTCTCTCCTCTCCCCAAATTCACCCCTCCTTCACATTCCACTTGTCCCTCTGCCTGAAAGGATCGGCGAGCTCCTGTTCATCCTTCAAGACCTCCTGTTTAAATTCCCATCTCTATGAGGGCTCGTTGCCTCCTATCAAACTGCTCTTGTCTCATAGCAATTCTTGCGTCTCAGGTCATCTTGACACATGGTGACCCCGCAGGGTCAAGGTCTGAGTCACGTTTATCTCTAGCTCTTACGATTTCATCAGGGCAATAAAGCTTCACCGAACGAGTGTGTGACTCCTCATGCTAACAGTGACTGTTACTGTCACACTTGACACTAGTAAGGTTTGGCTGTTCACAGCACAGCCTTGCCCTGCAGTGGCCATAAACCCGTTTCCATCGTCACGCACCTTATCCCCCTCACCCTGTGCACAGCCACATTTCATTCTCTTGCACCTCCTGGGACTAGACTGGTGCAGAGCAGAAGCGAAGAAGGACCCCTGAGGGGGCGCAGGGAGGAGACCCGCAGCCCCCCACGGCCACGCACTGTGCTTGTCCCTCCCTCAGAGCTGCTGCAGCCCCTGGTGCACATCAGATCTGGGCACAAGTGAGCTCATCCAGGCCTGGCACCCTCGGTGGGCAGCTGGCACTCAGGCAGCAGGCAGTCAAAAAGGTGCCCGACACCTCCTGGCCCAGGTGACCCCAGGCATCAGGGTACAGTGCCAGTTCCAAGGACACTTTGGACAGAAGCCTCTCCTTGAGTTTCGGGCAAGGGCTTGGACGCCCACCCAAGCGGCTCGGCAGAGAAGGGAAGGGGAAGGTTCGGCTCCCCCAAGTCCCTGCCCGTCCGGGAGGCATGGTGACCTGGCACAGTGGTAACCGTGCTTCACCTCATCCCCAGGAAGACCGCACCCTGCACACTCTGCCCCGCCTGTCCTCACGGTCGCCAAGGTTTCCTCCAGCTCGGGGCACACCTGACGCCTCCCCGCCTGGCCCTGCGGTTGGTTCGTCCTCTCAGGGACAGGCTGTGCACGCCAGGCCCTGCCCCGAGGTCCTGGATCCCCACATCACGCGTGAGACCCGCCACTCACCAGGGTGGTTTCTTCCAGGTGGCTCTCGGCAGCCGAACCGCACAGAGCTGGAGGTAGAAACTTCGTGTACAGAAGTAGGAAACTGAGTTTCCTGCAAAGAGAGAAGGCGGGGATATATGGGCGAGAGATGGTGAAGATTTGAAAAAAAAAATTCAAAAAGATGTAGTTCTTCTTTTTCCAGCCAGGAACGTTATACACTGGGCTGAGGTCTCCAGAGAAGGATTCATTTTGAAATCTTCTTGTGCAACCCAAGTGTGAGTCAGACCCTCCCAGCGCTCTGCCCTACACCTAAGGACTCCGCTTCCTTATCTGAATCTGTCTTCGGGCTCTTCCACTACCTGCCTCCTCCCCCACCGATGGTTTCTGCATGACAGGACGAAAGAGAAGGGGCCAATTTCCAGAGGAGAAGCGCTGCCACGCCACGGACAGGTGGAGGGAAGATGGCGCGGGCTTGCTGGCCGTGGCGTGGGCTCAGGGTTAGTGTGAACCCAGGATTGGGTAGGAAAGTTTCTTTAGATAAAATTCCTGATGAAGGGAATGCGGAATGGTTTAGGTGTCAGGGGTGTCCTCCGAAACCCGGGTCTTGCTCTTTTGTAAAGAATTTTGTAAGAAGAGAACAAAACTCTCCCATGTGGGGAAGCTCTCAAACCCCTGTAGGCCCTCCAGCCAGACCCCAGCGCTCTCCGAAGCTCGCAGCGGCTGGGACCAGGATCCCTTGCTCTGGCTTTGGAGAGTTTCTGAGCTTCAGCTTTGCCACCCAGGCAGTGAGAATTTGAGCCTCTCGAGTTAGAGCTCAGAGCCGCAGAGAGACAGCAGGTGGCCACCTGTCCTTTCCAGATCTGAGTGCCCAGTCTCCGTGGGTTGTGGGAGGCTTGGCTCGGCGCCCTCCACGGGGCCACACTGCTTCTCTACAGGAATACGCTGCCTTGTCAGGAACAGTGACACACACCTGCAGTTCTGGCACTTCAGAGGCCGAGGCAGGAGGATCCCTGCAAGTCTGAGGTCAGCTTGAGCTATGTACTGACTCTGAGGGTAGCCTGAACTACAACAGGAGACCTGGTCTCAAAGCAAAACAAAGCAAAGCAAAGCAGCACAACAATCAAGAGAAGCTGCTTTCTCCGCCTGTCCAGGAGCAGCACCCTACCACACGCTCAGATCCTACTCTGGATCTTGCCACCGGCCCCTCTCATCACCCCAGGGCTGGGAGGCCACCTGCACGTAGACATCCCTGGCCCCGGCCTGTCAATTCCTCCACAAGGATGGGGTGGGCAGGCCGGGGAGAGCGTGTTCCCATCATTCCTGGTGCCGGGAGCACAATCAGGAGATTCCAAAGAGACGGTATCAGGGTGAAAGGGGGCTGGGCATGGTGGAGCACGCCTGGAGTCCCAGCACTTGGGAGGCTGAGGCTGGAGGATCTTTGCAAGTTTGAGGCCAACCTGGATGACATGGCGAAAAACAAAAACAAAAACGGAAAGTATTTAGAGAAGGGGGAGCCGGTTGTAGAAGCAGAAGGCGTACCTGGGAGTCCAGAGGTGAAGAGCAGTGAGGCTCGTTTCTCTACATTTTGAAATAGAGCTCTGCTCTCAGGACCACAGTGTCAAAGGCAGTTCAGAAGCAGCTGACGTGGGAAAACTCGTCGCCTTTGCTCTACTGAGAACAGGACATAAATCCTCTAAAGGCAGAAGGTCTTCGCCTTCCATTCAGCCAGGAAAAACAGGCCAGCCCCGAGGACAACTTTAGATCTTATTTACCTGCAAAGGGCACCAGAAGCACCTCTGCCCTGGAGCCTGAAATGGCCTTTCTCTGTCTGGTTAGTTCTCTAAATTTGTACTGCTTTTTGTTGAACAAGCTGTGTAAGCGGGAATCTGAGAGCCTATCTGAGGGCCACACACCCGCAGGACCTAACCTAGCGTGTACAACACAGATCTGCTAACGTACTTCCTTTTCTCCTAAGTCTGTCTTTTGCTACAGGGTCTGTCCCAACTAAGAAATTATGAGGATGTGGAAAGAAGTTACTTTTCCATCTTATAGCTTCCAGGGTCAGGAGGAGAAACCACCTCCTCTGAGCTGAAACAGAAGGCGGCGGCCTGGTGGGTCCCTGACTTCCTGCCGGGGCCTCTCCCAGGCTGGAGCAGTGGGAAGAGGGGTCTTGGGGAACCACGAAAGTTAAACTGATTTCTATGCTTGCAGCTTTTCCCTTCCACCTGACCGCACAGTCAGGAAGGTGCCATCCTGGAGTGGCACACCTAGGATTCTCTTGTGCACCGGGACAGAGTCCAGAAAAGAGCCTGAGAACTGTGTCTTCCTGGTGCCATCAGGCCCGGAGGCCGCGGGCCAGGCATCCTGAGTGGTCCTGAGGGAGGCGTGTTGCCGTGCACGCTGGTCTGGTATGCCCGATGACTCGGCAGGTGTGGCCCTCGTCTCTTCAGGGCACCAGGGGCCTGTAGAGCAGTGGTTCTGTCCTCTGCCAACTTACATGATGACAATAGCTTTTGCTCCTCAGGGTTCCAAGAGAACAACCAGGCTGGCCCTGTTAGGGGACATTAGAGATGCGGCGGACGGTCACTCGATGGTCAGTAGTGGAGCTAGAAGTTGAACTCTTCAAGGTGGAAGTTTGCTTTGCTCTGAGAACTTTTCTCTGTGTCGCTCCGCAGATGGCGGCTCCCTGCCAGGTGGCTGGAGAGCACAGGTGGGGACCAGGACACCAGAGGTCCCCAGCAGCCTCAGGCACCGTGAGAGGCCCGCCGCCCCCTTCCTCCTCGGTGTGGCTTTGGCAGTTGGTACCTGAGGAAGGCAAAGACGTTCTTGCCTCTTGCCATGTGATGCTTTGGGTTTGTTGTGGTTTCTATGGTTTTTGTGCTTCCTGTGACCTGTGAAAATAGGCCAGTGAGTTCTAGGATTTTACATCTTCAGTTTTGGTTACACATGATCCGGACTAACGACGACACCCACGGAAGAAGCAGTTCTATGTTCCTGCTTGTTCTGGTCATAGCTTCGCACTAACAAAAAAACAAACTACTTCTGCTGCTTTTGTACTAAGTGGCACGGAGCCATGAATCACACGAAAGGCCAGCAACTAACTGCATGGGGTTCCTAGAAAGACGATGCTGGCAGCAGAGGCCCCACGGGGACCTCTCCCCTCCCAAAGGTGCCCCCCAAACCGACAAGACTGTGGTAAACAGACTTCAAATGTGCTCACACGGGTCGCTAAAGTTTTCATTAACTTAGCAGCTCAGATGTTTTCATAACTTCAGGCAAAATAAACCCTAGAGAGAACAGGGTGACGTTGGGCACGTCACCACGTTTCCCGGGTGTAGAGCCTCTCAGGGCGCGTGAGAGGCCGATGTGGACTCCGCATTCTTCTGTGGTCCGTGACCTCTGTGGCTGACCTCTGTGCAGACCCTTCTGAGGTGACCTGTTCCCTGGCGGGGACAGAGTCCACAGACAACCCCAGGACACGGAGACTTCAGGCTGGGAAGAGACCTCCTCCCCTCACGCACCAGCAGCCGAATCCCTGCCTGAGGCTCGGTGAGTCCCTGAGGGCCGGCAGGGCGGGGTTCTGAGGTCCAGTGGCTTCGGAGGTGCCCCAGGGAGTGCCCAGCGCCATAGCAAACATCAGGCTGCACTTCGTGTAGGTAGAAGTGACGCGGGAAGAAAGCTAGAGTGGACCGTGGCCAAGACGCTGACCCGTGGACGTCGCTGGCCCCACTTGGGGTGGCAGCGGGAGACGGAGATGGTGAGATAGGCCCAGCCACATGGCGGGTTGGGGTGCGGGGGCAACGGGAGTGTGGAGGACGAGGTGCTCACGGAGCGGCTCGGCCTGCGTGACTCTTGCGGAAAGAATGCACGCCGAGAGCGGAATTTGGTTCCTCACAAGCTCAACAAACAGACAAACCTTTATTTACCACGACTAAGGAAAAGCAGAGAAAAGGTGCAGATATCTAAAATCTGAGGAAAGAGGCCCTGCTGCCAACTTTACAGAAATAAAAGTTTATAAGAAAATATAACAAATATTTATACCCCCAAAGTTAAATAAAATAAAGGAAACAAACAAATTCCTTAAGAAGAAATAGAAATAGATAAACTGAAAAGATCTTTAAAAAACAGAGATTATATCAATAATGTCAAATCTCTCCAAACCCCATCAAAAGGCCGGCACCAGGTGCTGCACTATTCACCAAACTTTAAAGAAAAATTAACACAAGCCCTTGTCAAACTCTTTCCAATAAAAAAGGAGAGGACATTTTCTTACTTATTCTTTAAAGCTCACAATGACTATGATAGAAAAGTAGATAAAGACATCACAATTGTTATCAAACAATAACACTGAAAATAATTAAGTACTTCAAAACTTAACCAAAGGTGGAGAACAACTTTTCTGCTAAAATTGTAAAATATGGTTAAAACGAAATAAAAAAGATCCAAATAAAAGAGAGGCATCCCGTATTCATGGGTTTGGAGACTTCACATTGTTAAGATGGAAATGTTATTCTACCATTTCCATACAATCCCTGTTAAAATCCCAATGACATCTTTATAGAAATGCAAAAGCCAATCCTCAAATTCAAATGAAATTGAAAAAGGTCTTTTCTAGCAAAACAAAAAGCAAAAAAGAATAACATTGAAGCACTTACATTTTCTGATTTCAAAACAAATTTTAATGAAGATTGTGTAGTATTAGCATATGAATAAACATATAGATCGATGGGACAGAACAGAAAGTCCAGAAACAAACTCAATTATTCCCAGCTGATTTTCATCATGGAAAGCAAGACCAGTGGGTAAAGGAAGGACAACCCCTTTAACCACCTGTGCTGTGGTAGAGTCTCCTTTGGTCATAGGGATGGGCCACCAACCCTGGCTAAGAGGGACTTTATAAATTATGTCAAGAGTTTCAACTTCAACTTAAGGCCAACGGTAGCTGCTAAAGATTTTGTTTTCGAAAGTTATTCTAGTTTCAGTGTTAAAAAGAGAATGGAGAAACTGAGTTACATTCCAGCACTTATTTTTTATTTTTTTAACTTTTTTGGGCCATGGTGGTAGTGGAAATTGAACCAAGTACATGAGTTAAACTCCACAGACCTTTGCAGACTTTCAAAACTTTGGAGCCCAGTGTGGTCGCAGTTAGTGTCCAAAGAGCCTCTCATTAAAGGTGATGGCCAGGGACAGAAAAACTGCTCATCAGCTCAAAGCCTAGTTACAGAAAAATCTCTTCTCTTCAAGCCGTTTGATTAGAGAGGAGATCCTGTCTAGACCAAATCCAGAAGCTTCTCCCAAGCAAATGAAGAGCTCAAGAGATAAGCAGTAGGTGCCTCGCCCCACAATGGGCCGTTCAGGATGGAAAATTACATAACAGTGAAGAGGTTACAAATGGACGTGGTCTTATTTGATCTGAATCAGACAGATTCAAAAGAAGAGGATGGTTCAGAAGAGAATTCCTGGGGCAGCTCGGAGTCTGAAGGTGAGGATGACACGGGTAACTTTAATTCCTAACTCAGATGGTGGGAAAAAGCAAGACTGAAGTTTTGGGCAGTACAGCAACTAAAAACAAGGAACAGTGAAATAAATGATTTAGAAAGAAACAGGTGATACATACCTGTTAATTCAATGAAAAAGAATGCCGTTCTGTGTGTCCTGCATTGTGATACCAGCTGTGCTCACGTGTTAAAAGAAAATCTCTAGACAAATCTAATGGTTTAAGCAAAGAACAGTTGATAGTCAGGTACCACTGAAATGGAAGAGGTTCAGAGAGTTGCAATGTGACCTAGGGCAGCGCACTTACATAGCTACGCACGGAAATCAAGGAGAGAAATAGCTGGATTGATTATGGTGAGGCCTTTGCCTGGGTTGGACAGACATTCTGACCCACTTGAATCTGCTGGTGTTTGGCCGAGAACCAGCTATCTGTTACAAAAATGTATTCCTATTTTAATGGTTAAAGACCTTTTTCCTTGTCAGTTATTATGCACTCTGCTGATACTTCCTTCTCTAAGTTTTGTACGGTAAGTTTTGACTCTAGTTAACAAATACCGCTCTGAGGCACAGTCGCTATTATGGCTCAGTGTCACAGCTGCCAAAATTAGAAATTCCAGAATCCAAAGGTCACTCAAAGAGGTGGAGAAAAATCTTTATTATGCCTGCAGGCTCAGAGGAGTTCATACTCTGAAGTCTGAGTGTACCACCAGAAACGAGAGCCTCCTTCTATAGGGATCTACAGGGCAGGAGGGCATGCTCCCTGAAGCAGAGGGGCGGGGCTACAGAACATTCCTGAAACACAGGCTCTGTGGGTATGCTCCCTGAAGCAGACAGGCAAGGTTACAGAACATTTTTGCAAGGGAGAGGAGTTTAACAGAATATTCTTTTTTTTTGAAACAGGGTTTTGCTTTTGTAGTTCAGGCTGGTCTTGAGCTCAGTCTTGAACTCACAGCAATCCTCCTGCCTCTGCCTCCCGAGTGCTGGGATTATAGGCATGAACCACCAAGCCTGGCACTGTGGTATGTTGTTCCAACTGCTGGCAAATGTGACTCTCCAAGCCCGGCCTTGTTTTATGTGGTTACTGGGGATCAAACCTGGGAACTTGCACTTGCAAGGCAGGCTCTGGAACCACTGAGCTAAATCCCTGGCCCAATAGAACGTTCTTATAAGGGGCAAAGCTTAATAAAACATTCTTGCAACAGGACAGAGCTTAACAGAACGTTCCTGAGAAGTCATACAGTTCAAACAGTCACAAAATATTCTGATACTTTGTAAAAACAGAATGAGGAACAAAATGTTTTGTGGAAAAAAGAAATGGAGGTCAGGAAAGGGCCCGTCTTATTATATAATATTGCTCTATCAAAATGACAAATATTTGAAGTGACAGAGAAGTTAATTACCACAGAGTTTATGGGTTTCAAAATAACAAACAGTTATGTCAATGCAGATAAATAAAAGAAAAAATGCATTCCTTAAACAAACAAAAACAATTGTGCTGGTGTAAATGGATGCAAAAGAGTGAAGGGGACAGGCCTCTCCCGCATGTCACATACAATAATTAGCTGGATCTGTGACCTCCGTACAAGAGCTAAGATGAAGAAAGTATGAAGGTGACCTTCAAAACCCTGATTGAACTATTACTCCTCCTTAGATATCATACCAAATACATAAACAAAGAAAAAATCAGATTATGCAGCAAAATTTAAAGCTTTTACTCATCAAAGAACATTATCAATGAATTGAAAAGTTAATCTATAGAATGCGAGGAGATATTAGCAAATCATATATCTGACAAGGGCCGAACGATACCCAAAATACATCGAGAATCTTGCACCTCAACAATGAAGACAGACCACTCACTTTAAAAATAGGAGAAGATTTAAATAAGATATTTCTCCACAGAAGATACACGGAAAGGTGCTCAGTGTCATCTGCCAATTAATCATTAGGGAAATACAATCCACAAGGAGATACTTCTCATGTGCTAGGATGGTAGTACTATTTTTAACAAAGAAAGATAACCAGCATTCACCAAGATACGGGGAAATTTGACCTCTTATGACATTGTTGCTAATATAAAACAATGGAACAGATGAGGAAAATAATTTGTCAGTTCCCAAAAATCCTCAACAGAGAATTATTCTATGACCCTGCAATTCCTGCGTATCCCAAGGAACTGAAAATGGGTAATTAGGTACTTGTGCGTGGTATTCATGGCTGCACCCCTCCCAATAGTCAAAAAGTGGGAACTCCCCCAGCGTTCCTCCACAGATGCACTGACGTGCAGACTGAGGTCCAGGTGCACAGTCACCCCAGAAGGAGCAGAGCACGGCAGGTGTCTCACTGAGCGTGAGGAGCCCGGCACAGTCACATGCTGCACCGCTGTGTGTGCATGGCACGTCCAGGGTAGGTAAATCCGCGGGCACAGGAGGCTGGAGGCTGGCCGTGAGGAGATGGGCGGGAAGAACGAAGAGTCACTGCTGAAAGAAAAGAGGGCTTCATTCGAGTGACGAAAATGTGTCAGAAGCAGATAGAGATGGTGGCTGCTCAATATTCCGCGTGAATTAAATGCCACCGATTAGTTTATGTTATGTGGATCCAGCTCAATTTTAAAAAGCATTGATTAGCCAAAAAAAAAAAAAAAAACACTATGAAAATAAAAATAAAGAGCAACATAATCATCCGCAGTTTCATGACTTCAAACCAACATTTGTTATTATCTTGGATTATTTCCATCTGTTTCATTTTCCCCTCTGCTTGCTCCTTGTTTTTGTGGCTAGTATTGTTTATGGGGCACTGTAATTGGAACCCATAGATGCTTCCCTACTGCTCAGTGATCCTACTGAGCAAGCCAAGGGTTTCTCCACGCCACAAATCATTCAGGAACATAGGTGTAGAGGCTGCACAGTGGTCATGATTCTCAGCAGCCATGGCGAGGACAGCGTCTCAGCCTCTCTTACATTTTGCTTCACTCTTCATTTTGCCAAGACTACCAGGAATCATGGCTCCTGGAGTGCTGTCCAATTTACTACCTGGGGCTTCGGAGAAAGTGGGACCATCTGGGGCTTTCCTTCATGTGTCACCCTACTTGCCTCTTGGCTCACTAATTTGCCAAGATTTAGCTGACTTGAAAGTCAGGCTGACTGAGTGCTGCCAAGTGCGATAACGGGCCTCGGACTGTTCGCTGCATTGCCTCTCGTGTCTGTTAACAGCCGTGCAGTGACCTTCATTATTTAAACCTTAGACCCCTAAGAGGGGGAGATTAATTTAAAATACAGACAGAAGTGACCGGAAACAGGATATGTGTTCTCATCTCTTCAGTGCTGACAGAGAGCTTAAAGAGTTCGGGGCCCTGCTAAGCAAGCACAAAGGTGCCCCCCAGCCTAAGATGACATGTGACAACTGGAGAGATGTTTACATCAAGCCAAGTGCGATGGTGCCCACAAGTGCAGACTTATGCATGTGGAGAGCACCAGAGGCGGGGACTCTCAAAGGGGGGTTTTCACGAAGCCAGAAAGGGCGCTTGGGATGAGCTCAGAAGGGGTCAGGTCTGAGGAGACAGAGAGAGAGAGGGAACAGCATGACAAAGACACTGGAGAGAAGAGAAGGTGGCGTCGTTGAGGAGGAGGCTAAAATGCTGGATTGATGCGTGGAGGCCACAGAGAACCTGGAAAATTGTTTTAGGCAATGGGGAGGCACAAAAGACTTTTTTTTTTTTTTAGAGACAGGGTCTCGCTTCATGGTTCAGGCTGGCCCTCAGCTCAGCCTCTAACTCACATCACAATCCTCCTGCCTCTGCCTCCCGAGTGCTGGGATGACAGGCGTGAGCCACCACGCCCGGCACTGTGGTATGTGGTACTGGTTGCTGCTGGGTGTGGGTCTCCACACCCAGTATTGTTATGTGGTTACCGGGAATCGAACCCGGGCCCTTGCGCTTGCAAGACAGGCACCGGAACCACTGAGCTAACGCGCCGGCCCCGGCACAAAAGACTTTTAAGGGACTGGTGCAGACTGGAGGCGAAGCGTAGATGGCAGGTGGTGAGGCGGAAAGGTAAGGGAGCAAGCCGCGGAGAGAAAGGAAGTCTAGGGGCCGATGGCGCTGCGCACGCGCCGCCCATCCGCGGTGCTGAGTGTTAAGCTCACAAGTCTGGCTCTGTCCACTTGTCATCAAGTTGTTTATTCTTTGGATTAACCCGTTGTGGGTTTTGGCACCCAAAGGTCCAGCGGTGAGTGGCGTGGGTGTGGCTTGGAACCTTGCTGGAAATGCAAATTCGTGGCCCCCCGGCTGACAGAATTAGACTCTCAGGTGGAGGGTTCTGTTCTAAGATGCTTTCCAGATGACTCAGGTCACAGACTTAAAAACCGCTCTTCCTGAGAAATGTTTTCTGAGTGAAAGAGCACTAGGCGTTCAGTTCGGGGCCCTGGGCAGGGACCCTATGATCCGGGTGACCACTGCACTCTGTATGGCCTCCCTAAGCAGGCAGGTCCCGAAGCCTGAAAGCCTGATTTACCCCAGCTCTGCTAGCCCGAGGGCTGACCCCAGTGGCAACTTTGTCTCTCTAAGGCTTGGCTTCCTATTTGCCTCAGGGCCAGAAAGACTTAGAAAATGAAAGTGCTTGGTGTAATCCCCTCCTGTGCGCAAGTACCACGAGGCCTGGAGCATGCTCGGCCGACTCCCTGCTGGTCCCCTCTTGCCTGGAGTGGAGCGCCCAGCCTCGGCTCTGGGGCTTCCAAGGCAGGAGATTCAGGTGCAGGGTCAGCCCTGCTCTCTCCACACCGCCACCAGCGATTGGTGCCTTCCTCACGCTTCAGCCTTCAGCCCATAAAAAGGTCCACAGGACACCAGGCACTCCCCGAAAAGACAAAAGCAATTCTTGGTAAATCGTGAAGTGTATATTATTACTCATACTATCACAATGAATAAAAGCTGTATCAGTTCTCGGGTCAGTGGTTCTCACATTGCAGGAGAGTTCGCTGATGCGCTGGGTAAGACCAGAGCAGGACGCGGTTCTGGAGGCGCTGCGCATGCGCACTTCTGAGTCCTATCCAGTGCTGCTGCTCGCGTCCCTCCCCCGAGAGCTGTGGACTTAGATGTAAACCTGCTACTGAGCGAAGCTCCAGGGGGTACTGCCGATTCCCCGCAAGGAGCTCATCACCTCCTTGGTGATGAGGAGGCACCCAAGGAACAGAGCCCCTAACAGACACTGGAAAAAGACTTCTAGCCTTTTCTCCAACTCAGTAGGAGAGCTGCAGAGGCTTCTCAGTCCCGTGTTCCTCTCTGCGTGAAAGAAGGGGCGAGGGGTTTAAAAAAGATCCCTTTGAGCTCCAGCACACCTGGGGGGAGGAAGTTATCCTTCTCTGCGGCCGCACAGGCTGCTTGAATCTCAGAGGGAACGGTGCAGAGAACTCCCTCTCCGGGAGCTGCTTCCCACAGCCCCGCCCTCCACCGTCTGGAAGGCAGAGATGGGAAGGGAGAGATTCTGGACTTTCGTTGCAGCCAATTCAATTTCCATTCCTCTTTTTTTTTTAAATCTTCCTCTTTTGGTTTCTCGTTTGCTAACACTGCCTTCTCTGAAAGGTTTTAGTTCCTTCTCATGTATTTTTAGAGCAACTTTCCATCTTTGATCAGACATGGCGCAGTGTAGAACTTTGGCACAGTCTTTGGGGACTCCGGAGGGAGTCCTCGCTGAGAAGCGAGCAGTGCACGGACCCCCAAATTCCCTCCATCCTCTCCGGGCATCTGTTTGAGGTGCTGGTTTGGACGTTTTGGTGGAGTTCTCCTAGTGTCTTAGTTACTTTTCCTGTTGCTGAGATCAAATACCCAACACCCCAAAGTGAAGGAAGGACAGATTTCTGGCTCACAGTGTGTAGAGGTTTCAGTCCCTAGTCAGTTGGCTCCGAGGCAGAGGGGCCTGCGGAGGACAACAGTCCATGGCAGGCAGAAGGCAGCGGAGGAAAGCGAGCAGGAGCGCAGACGAGCGCCCTCCTGTCCTTCGTGCTGCAGCCAGGCTACCGAGACTGGTGCTGTGCCGGACTAATCAGTACTGACTTGGAAATCACACACTCTTAATCCCGGCGTCTCACACTTTAGACTGAGCCACCTCTGAAAAGCGCCCCCAGTGACCCCACGAGGCTTTGGGGCGACACCTAAACCCGAACCATCGCACTCGAGAAGCTGTTAGCTGGGGTAAAGGCAAGGCCACTCCGTTCAGAGACATCACTGTTGACTAAGATGTTTTGTCTTTTCTATTCCTTGCCTAATTTTTCAATTTTTCTTTTGACATTTTAAGACCTACGGAAAATTAAAAGTACATGCTGTGCACATTTCCTCGCAGTTCTCCTGCCTGATGCTTTTGTTGCCTCTTTCCTTTCTGGTCTCTCAGCACTGTTTGTAATTAGTTCAATAAAATGGTCTCTTCCTTTTAAACTTCTGAAATTTTCAAAATTTAAACACACAAGCTTGATTATGGCATGGTGTCTCTTATATGAGAAACCCAAAATATAAAGAACAAAATAAAAGATAAAGGGAAACAGGAAGAGAGACCTGTTGCAGAAGGGAAGGAGACTTCGGGCTGGAGTGGAGGGACAGAGGAAAGGGATGAAAAAAGCACGAAGGTGTGTCACCTCCATGCGCCAGCTCTCCATGAAGAACATGGCCATTAGTGCTAGAAATACGTGTGGATAAAAATTAAAGTTAAAGAAGTGAATATATTAAAGTTATTTCTTTTTATGAAAGACAGAAAGCTTTTCTTCTAAGATCAGGAACAAGACAAGGACACCCACTGTCACTAGAGCTGTTCAGAACAGTACTGGGAATCCTGGCCTGCACAGATAGGCAGGAGCATGAAATACGAGTCTCCGGAGCTAGAGAAGAAGCAATAACACAGTAACACAATAACACAATCTTTTATATAGATATCACAAAAAGAATTCAACAAAGTTGCTGGGTATAAAATCAGCATATGAGAATGAGTTGGCATTTCCATACCATAACAATAAACAATTCTGAAAGGAAATTTTAAAAAATTTCAACATTTACCAGTTACCATACAATCCCTATAATCAATGAGTTAAAAGCAATATTCAAATGGATCTTGGTACACTTGTATTCATGGCAGTGTTATTCACAATAAATGAATGGTGGATGCAACTCAGTGTCCATAGATGAATGGAAATGCTAATTATGTGCAATATAGTCCTACCCTAGCACGATGCAAAAACCACACACATTCATTAAGAACCATACCTCAAATTTTGTATTTTGATCTTTTCCTAGGCTAGCGATATGTGGCAGGGCATCCTTCTTGCCGCTGGGTAGAGGTCCTGAGCCATGCCTGCCACTCAGCAAACCCGAGGGCAAATGCTTGGCACTGTCTGAATACCATGTTGTGAAACCATGATGTTTGGTAGGTGAGTTGTAAATGCATTTTAATTTAAAATATTTTCAGCTTACTATGGTTTATTGAGATGTAACTCAACAAGAATCAAGAAGTATCCATACACTCGATGAGTGTTACTCAGTCTTAAAAGTAAAGAAAATTCTGTCATACACTACAAGATGAATGGATCTTAAGGGTGTTATGCTAAGCAAAATAAGCTATTCACAAAATACCCAGGAGAGCTATACTGTCAGATTCTGCTCATACACAGTACTCAGAGCAGCCATTTCAAAAGTCTTGGCACTGGGTCCTGGTTTTATGGAAGACAATGTTTTCACCTTTGGTGGCGGTGGGGAGCAGAGTGGCTATGGGATGAGGTTTCATAAGGAAGCGCATCCTAGCTCCCGCACGCGCGTTCACAAAAGGGTTCGAGGTCCTTTGAGACTCTATGGTGCTAGTGTGACAGCGAAGTGGAGCTGGGGGGTGGCGAGCAGGGGAGTAGCTGTGCACCCACAGGAAGTCTCTCTGCCTTCCTACTGCTCAGCTGCTGTGCTGCCTGGTTCCTAGAGTGACCCAGTGCGGAGAAGTAGAAAGCACAGTGGTGTTTGCCAGGTGGACATGGGGGGTGGAGGGGGTGGGGAGGAGGCGCTCAGTGGGCACAGACCTCCTGTTCCGTAAGATAAATGATTCTGGGGGAGGTGGTGGCCACAGCTGCACCACACTGTGGATGTGCCTAATGCCACGGGACTGAGCACTTCAAAATGGCTCAGGTGGCAAATTTAAGTGAGGTATCTTTCAACAGAAGAATCAAATCATCCACCTGGGTTGGAGTCAACACTCCACCAAGAAATGCAGCTCGCATCTCCGCTCACTACTGCTGTTGTGTGTGCATCCCTGCAGAGCGACGTCCAAGGCACAAGCTAAGGTCTGTCTGCGAACGGCCCCTGTCAGACCACACACCAGCCAGAGAGCTTGGGAACACAGACCTCAGGCTTCTTCCCAATACGGGCTGTGAAGGACAAGCAGTGGGTGTGAGGTCCTTCCCTCGATGGGGAGGGATACCGCCGGCTAGAGGCTGACAGACACGAATAACCCACCAGCTGGTGGCTGGTGACTATCAGTTAGATAACTGGCAGGACTAACGGCTGGTAGCTGATAGTAAAGTTTATTAGGACCGCACAGGCTTATAATGTACACGTGCCAGGGGTGGCCACAATAGCTGGCCTCGGGAAAAGATGAGGGGAGGTAACCTAGGTGCAAGTAAACACCCAAAGCAGAACACCAGGAGCATGCTGTGAACCTCCACAGGACGGGAGGGCGAGGGAGCCGAATACGCCGGAGAGCGCATCACGGTCAGCGGGCGGGAACAGAGAGGACGTCACGACCCGCACCTATCCGCGAGCCTCCCTTGGCTCGAGTCCTGGCTTCCCGGGATGGATCATGCCTCTGTCATGAGTCCTCAAGTGTCCCCTAACATGTGGGGACCAGCCAGTAACACAGAAAGCACTGGAGGAGGTGACAGCAGACAGAGAAAGCTGGCAGCAGGGCATGGATGGCACAGAGGAGTGGATGGGAATCTGGCTACTACAGGGTTAAATGCAACATGCATGGTGACCTGGGCATGGGAGGGCATGGGCGGGAGGAACAGTGGGCGTCGAAGTGCTCAGCTCTATGTTCTTGGCACCCAGCATGACGTCTGGTGCCACTGAACAGGGCAGGAAGCCTTGCCCTGGATGATCTTTGCTGCAAACAGGGGCTCAGGGGCAACACAAACATTTCTTCAGCTTCTTTTGGAACTTTTTTTTGTTGATAGTGGGGATTGAACTCATGGCCTTTGCGCTGAGCTCTATTCCCATTTCTCTTTTTTTAAATTTATTTTGAAGACAAGGTCTTGCTATGTCACCAAATTCTCAAGGTTGGGCTCAGATTTGTGACTCTCCTGCCTCAGCCTCCCAGATTACAGTCCTGCACCATTACGCTCAGATAACTCTGACTTTTTTGTTCAACCTCTAAGACCATGATCTTTACATACTTTGGCCTAATGTTGCTCTGATGGGAGTAGAGCACACACTCTCTCTCTTTCTCTCTCTCTCTCTCTCTCACACACACACACACACACACACACACACACACGAAAACCTCAGGCTTCAATTGGTGGCAGCTGAGCTCAGCAGACTCCAGCACCACTTCCTCTACTTCTCTGAGTAAGTGGTGGTCAGGGAGGAGCCTCTTCCTGGACAAGGAGGAGTTTGTTTTGGTCACAGAGATGATGGAGTCTTGAGGTTGGGGTTGTTAAATATGTGCTTCTCAATTTTTAACATGCAGAGGAACCCCAGGGGTATCTTCTTGGGAAGCTGATGGGGGACGCAATTAATTTGTTTTGTTTTTTGTTGTTCTGGGCGCCGGGCTTTGCACACGGGGGTGGTGCTCTACCAATGAACTGCACCTCCAGCTCAAGGCTCATGCGGTTAACAAGCTCTTGGTTGGTCTAGGGAACTTCGGCCAGCTTTGGCAGAGCTTTCCAGCTGGTGTCCCAGCCCAGAACCACTCGGGCCAGAGCCTGTCTCCTGCAAGTCGCCTCCTCTTATCTGCCACCGTGCTGGACTGTGCTGGACGGCGTCATCGCTTGTGGCGGGGTGGCATGCAGAAGTTGAGAAGCGCTTCACTAAAGCAGGGCTCTTTCCATCTTGGTGGGTGCCAGTGTCGCCGAGGGCACGGGGTAGAACTCCGAAGGCCAGGCTCTGTCCTGTTCCCCAGAAGTCGGGCCTCCGGACGATCTGGACACATGCCAATGTGTGCGAATCAATGCACAAATAGTTACTCCAGAGGTCCCAGATTAGGGACGCAGCCAGGTAACTCAGCCGCTGTCAGGAGTGGCGGCTCGCTGTCCTCCCGTGTTCAGCACCCGCTGCCTACCGTGTGCCAGGTGTGGTGTCCGGGGATAAGCCAGACATGGATGCTTCTCTGTTCTCAAGAATTCCGTGGCTTTGTGCGAGAGACAGACACTAAACAGATCACTGGGAAGAGACAGTCAGTCCCTGGCTCGTCTCCGTCCACAGAAACCCGCTAGCGTGCGCCTCTCTGAGCCACCACATCTTCAGGCAGTGACTCCAGCTCAGGTGCGAAGGACGCAGGGACAAACGCCACCCTCGGAAGATAAGCTCCTGACTCCACAGAGTGTGAACAGGTGAGCATGTCGGGTCCTGCGGAGTCCTGAAGGGCCCTCCGAGTAGACAGGACTTTTCCAGCCCTTAGACCTTTGGCACAACAGCAGGCGAAGAACCGGGAATGGGGTGAGCTTCTAGTCCAAGAAGTTAGTTCTCGGGTGCATTAAGT
This sequence comes from Petromus typicus, assembly GCA_004026965.1. NCBI lineage: Eukaryota > Metazoa > Chordata > Mammalia > Rodentia > Petromuridae > Petromus > Petromus typicus. The sequence continues at coordinate 79,313 of PVIR01000955.1, forward strand.
GCCTTGTTGACCGTATTTTCTGCAGCTCCATCCCAAACGCTCTGTCCATGATCAGAATCCGTGTCCCACAGGAAATAGGAGGGGCGGGTTCGGGTGTTTCGTGGGAACTCGGCTTCATCTGCTTCTGACAGACATTCCCTGGTGCGGACCCGTCCGGTGTTGTCCTCAGCCCCTGCGGCTCAGTGCTGTCATACTCCAAATCCCTGCGTGACACACCTGGCGGGAGAAGGGAGGCGCATTCCGCACCCTCACTGGGACCCCGAGACTTGCTCTCGGGACACACACGTCACGTCCTCTGTCCACCCTCTGGCCCTCGCGGAGCTCGGAGCTCCGTCCTCCCGCTGGATGCCGGGGCCCTGGGCTCTCGCTGCTCCTGCTCGGAGCCTCGCAGGGTCACGGGGAGGCGGCCCGCCGACAGCGGGATGGGTTCAGACATCAGCCTTTGATTCATTTCTCCAAACCTGATCTAATGAAAACGGGAAGTTATAGTCCCCAACCTCAAGAAAGAGGAACCGAAGGGTATCATGCCGTCTCTAAAACACTGGAAATCTGCTTGTTTTGTGTTTTAGAAAGTGTTGCAGCTGCATCTGTGAGGTCCAAGGAGACTGACTGCTCCCGTACTTGTCCTCGCTGCCCCTCGGCCCCATCTCACACAAAACCCACGAGAAGTTATGCCCCGCTTTTCTCCCATGAAAAAATTCTTCTTTTGCTCTAAAATAAATCATGAATTACTCACTGTCGTGTGCATTACTGTGACGGGTGAGCAGGTGCTGGGAGAGGAGAGTGTGAGGTCCCCAAACGGGCAGGCGTCCTCCGATGGGTCGGCCGACCTCGGGCCTGCAGGCTGAGGTGGCTTTGTCTGTGGCGCAGCCACGTCTAGACTTCCACAGAGGCTCACCCTGCATTTCCTTTGCGCTCGTGAAGGTTATTCATGGGCTGTTTTTCCTACTGTACCTTTGTCCTCATTATTTCAGCGTCATGCCAATCTCATGCACTGTTGGGAATTATCCCTATGCATTTATTTGACAGAAGACTTCATGGAGAAGCAGAATTATTTCGGACTGAAATGCCCAGTAACATTTACCAGAAACGCCATCGGCACCCGAGCCCTGCTCATGGGAGGTTGTTAAGTTGATTCCAGCTCCACAGGCGCCGGCTTTCTGCTTGGCTGCGCTCTGGGTGCTCATGTCTTCCCAGGGGTCCGGCTGCTCAGCAGTGACCGTGCTGTGAGCTTGTCCCTCCTCTTCCCTTGCTGCTCTGCTTAGATCTGCGGGGTCTGTGTCTGTGGTGTCCTTTGACCCTCAACATTGGTGATCTGTGTTTTCTCTGTTTTTCTTGATCAGTCTGGCCAAAGAGATGTCACTTTTACTGATTTCAGAAAACCCGCTTTTGGCTCTATTGATTTGCCTCTCTCACTGATCTCTGCTTTACATTTTACAGTTTCCTCTCTCCTGTCCACGCTGGGTTTTTTGGTGCCATTTCTCTGGTGTACTAGGGTAAAAGTTGAGGCCGTGCATTTGAGACAGTTTTTCTCTACTAAAGTGGGAATTCTGTGCTGTCGTTTTCCCTGTAAGCACTGCCCTCGCTCAGCGCAGCGAACTTTTCAGAGACCGAGGGCCCAAACTAACCCGAACCCGCCTAGGTGTTGCAGAGTGCCAACACTGCGGTTAAACCTGAATACTGAGGTCTCAGTTTAGAAAAAGCAACTGTTATCTGATGCTTGGCTGCTGGGGCAACTTGGCTCTCGTGCCCACAGAGTGGGCTCTGTGTGCTCACTGGGCACACGTGTCCTGTTTTGTTACCACTGTCCTAGCTTGTCCCACAAATGGACTGCAGCTGAAGCAAAGCAAATGCAAAACACCTGCTGCTCTGGAAAATCCTTAGACAGGTGCAGGGCCACCTGGCCCGAGCGCTCGCAGGGCAGTGATCTCAGTCCGGTGCAGCTCGAGGTGCTGGGGGTGCTGGGGGCGGGACGCTGCTGCCCTCCGGGTACCAAGCCGAGCGCTCCTTGGAAGGGCACCTGCACTGAGCTTTCCTGAAGGCACCCTGCCGCCAGTGTTTATACCATGGAAATGGATCACTTTTCCTCTTTTTACTTCCACTCCTTATGAAATAGTTGGGCTTACTTTGCCTTGGGGGACAAAAAAGAAGTATCTTTATCATACAAGGCTGAATAGTAATCTTCTGCCTATTAAATATTATAGATATTTTCCTCTAGTGTGTTTCTAACTTGTTTTATCGTATCTGATTGACTTCATTTATTGCTTATGGTTTTGTGTTTTTCTTAGTTAGGACCTTTCTTATGCCAAAGGAATAAAAAATATTATTCTGTTTTCCTAACACTTTTACATTTTAACTTTCATCGATTTCACCAATCTGGAAATTTTTACATATGAAATGAAGTAAGTTTTACTTTATTTCTTCCCACATATAAGCAATTTTTTCAATTTCATTTATTGAATAACATTTTAACATTAAATTGAAGTGTCACTTTTACTATATACTAAGCTTCACAAACATAAATTTGTTTTGACTATTTTCACTTATTACGTATTTCTGTACTCTAATTGTTACTGTTTCATAATATATTTTGATACCTAGAAAGATGAGATCTTCTTCTTTTGTTTTGAATATTATTTTTTAGTGTCTCACATTTTATTTTCTGTAAATTTAGAATCACTTTGTTCTTTTGAATCCTACTGAGTTGCAAATGCATAGTTTAATGTGAGGAGAATGAGTGTCTTTACAAGTGCCCCCTCTTTACCAGGAACACCGTCAGCTGTGACACCCACTTAGATCCTTCCTGATGTGACCGGTTATTCTGTTATCCCCAACTGTGCCACAGTTGTCATTCCAGTAAGTTCCGTCTTCAGGAATTTCACTGGGTAACTAATCAGTCACTGGCTAGAGAATGGTTTGATCTGATGAGTTTTAGTCCCCGGTACAGACCTCCGAAGGTGATCAGCCGCCTTGGACGGCGCCGGCCCCTCTGCGCAGCGGCCCCTCTTCCAGCTCAGCTGGGCCACAGCTCTCCGTTCACTCCCCTGCAAAGGAGCCACACGTCAAGCTACGCCGGGCAGCAGCGGTTTGTCAAGTGTCGTGCTGGCTTCCTGCAACTGCCAGTTGCTTAACAGCAGACGTGGTGGGCACTGCATGGATTGTAGTGGATTCGTGCTGCCTGCAGCCTAAGAACTGTCCACTGTGCCAGGGGAGAGGCAGCGCCAGGCCGCAGGATTGAGCAACGACAAACCCGGCTGGGCGCATGGCACCATGGGACTGAAAAGCTGCTGCCTGAGTGGTGGGAGAAGGAGCGAAGCCAGAAGCCACAGAACTGGAGCAAACCACGGGGAGATGTAGGCCAGAGGCTGGAGATGGGCATGGAATGTGATCTCCAGGCGGCTCCTGGATGTGGGGTACTGAGTCACCAGGTCCGATGGGTATCTGCTTCCTGAGTCCATCCTCCCTCCTGCTCCACGTGCCCACTCCAGCCCGCACCCATCAGGCGGGGCTCAGTGCCACCTGCCCTCGGAATTAGCGTGAGGAAAGCCCTGCACAGACAGGAAGCCCTCCAGTGCTGGAGGCTAGACCATGAGACCCGGGGACAGCACGGGGAGCCGTCACTGTATTTCCTGGGTCTCACAGACCCCAGCCCAGGTGCCAGCATTACAGATGCAGAAAACAGCCCGGGCGGAAGCCTGCTTCCTTCAGCCAATGGACCAGGAAGCTGTGAGACTTAGATACCAAACACTGCACTCTGGAAGGACACTCTAGAGAGGCTGTGGCCCCACCGCCAGGCCTTGAAAGGCCAGGCAAGCACAGGGGCCCACTCCTGGGCTGGAAGGAGGCCCCTAGGCTCCCCGCCCCCGCAGCAGGATGGCCTTGGGAGAGCGGGTGGGGAGAGGACACCCCGTCTCCACTGTGGCCACGGGGCTCACCTCTTCCTCCTGCTCACAGTGGCAGCAGAGACCACCCGGGATCCAGGACCAGCCTGGATCCAGCCCTTGCCTGGCAGGGCAGTAACAAGGCTTCCCTCCCACTCCCCGCTGCCAGGTGGTGTCAGGAGGCCAGCAGGAACCCCCGCTACATAGGCATAGTGATAGCCCCTGCGTCCCTCCAGGAAAGGGTTAGCAGGAGCCTGCTGGGGGCTCTTGGGATGGAAAACGGTTCACCATGCAGGTGTAAATCAGAAAAGACACCAGCGTCTGTCCAGACAGATAGGAAAGCAAACAAGATCAAGGAAAGCAAACTGCAGCATGACCACTGGTAAGACCTCACCCAGGAGACATGGAAATCCTAAGTGTGTAGAAATATTGAAGCAAACATTGAAGGAACAAGAAGGAAGCTGGGTATGGGGGTGCATGCCTGTAATCCCAGCACTCTGGGAGGCTGAGGCAGGAAGATTCAATTTTAAGGCCATCCCAGGCAAGTTAAGGAGACCTTATATCTAAATTTAAAAGTGCTGGGGATGTAAAAAGTGAAAGTCTGCAGTCCAATCCTTAATACCATACACACAAACACACACACACACACACACACACACATCTAAAAGGAGAAATAGACAAAGATACATAGTTGGAGACTTCAAAATAGCAATTGATAGAACAACTAGATATAAAATCATAAAGTTTAAAGCAGAACCTAATAACACTAACTAGTAGGATCTAGTCAATATTTACAAAGTACCTCACTGAAAGAAATGTAGGATACACATTCTTTTAAAGTATCTACAGGATATATTCCGAGGCAGCCTATGCCCTGGACAATTGACAAACTTCAACCCCTTAAAAAGAGTTGAAATAAGGCAGAGTGTGTTCTCACAATTAACATAAACATCAAGAGAGAAAAATAGCAGAAGTGTCAGTGTACATTTCCAAGCTAGCAATATGCTCCTAAGTAATCTATGCACCTAAAAGGAAGTTTCAAGGGAAATTTAAAAAAAAAAAATACACAGCACTGAATGAAAAAGGAAACAACTATACCAAAACTGCTGGGGCACAGCTAGAGCAAAGCTGAAAGAAAGACAGTGTTGCACGTTTGGAGTAGAAACCACTGCCAGGCGCTGCGGGCTCTTTCTAAGGATCTTTCCAGAGACCTGGACAAGACATGTGAGATGGAGCCAGGGTTCACATTTACTAAGAGCAGGAAAAGAAGTGCCCTTTGCAGAGCAAGAGTGGGCTGCAGTGAGAGATGACCACAGTGCCCACCAGGTCAGTGACGGAGGGCAGATATCCACGTCAGTCCAGCCCATCCGATCAAAAATTGACTTGATTTCACGTCAGAAGAACAGAAGACGCGTTTTCTGATTGGTCCCAGGTGTGAGGCCGGGGACTTGTTCTCTGCACCTGTGTCTGGCTCTCTGTGATGGACACAGTCCACACCCACTTGCACAGCCTGCTGGCCACACCCCAGTCTCCTGCCCAAAAATAATGAAAAAAGCCCCTCATCAATTATCTTAATTCCTTCAAAAATTAGATAGGTGAGAGCTACATTAAAAAAGAAGAAATTAATGAAAAGAGCAAGAAATCAATGAAATTGAAAACAAAAAATTAAAGAAAATCTGTGAAACAGAACCTAGTTCTTCTAAGAGATCAGTAATGTTAAGTCTTGCAAGAACAGAGTAAGGCAGGGGGAAAAAAGCAAGACACAAAAGATCATTACCTAGAACTACATTACCTAGATCACTACCTAGAATCTACCAGCACAGACCCTACAGAAATAAAGGAAAATAAGGAATATGGTAATTACTTGACACAAATAAACTCCATAATATGAATGATAAGGGCCTTCCTTGAAAAATATTATCTATTACCCAATATAACAGATAATTTGAATATTCTCCATAAACACTGAGGAAATTGGGTTCATAACTTACGTGTTAAGAGCTGTATATAAATATCTTTGGGAGCTAATGCCATACGAAGCATTCTTAGACTTAACATCATCAAAAGCATGATCCAAAAAAGAGAAATCGAACAAGTTGGACATTATGTAACCCAAAATCTCTTGGTCCACAGGAATCTCTCCTACAGAGGTGGAAAAGCAAGCTATCAAGCGGAGAAAACATTTTGAAGACTCCCAACAGAGGGCTCTTATCTAGATCCTAGACAGAACATTCAAAATAAAACACTTAAGAAAAACAGATCAATTTTAATAAAGCAAATCATATAAACAGACTCTCCTCCAAAGAGGAGAAAGCGAAATGCTCAGCAGCACCACTTGCCAGTGTGGAAACGGAGACCAGAAAATCATTCCCTGGATAACAGATTAGCTGAAAGAAAGTTAAAAAATACTGCCGGGCATGGCGGCACACTCCTGTCATCCCAGCCATTAGAGGCTGAGACAGAAGGATCCTACGTTTAAAGCCAGCCTGGGCAGCTTGGGGACTGGGAGTGTGAATCAGAGATTCACAGAGATCCATGCCTACCATGGTAAGGTTGAGTACCTGGGTGCAATTCCCACCACCAAGAAAAAAATAATTTGTGGCAGCAAATGCTGGTGACGATACAGAAGACACGCTTATGTGTTGCTAGTGAGGATGTAAAATTGCATAGTCATCCTAAGAAAACTGTGCGGCCTTTCTTAAAAAACAAAATATGCAAATACAATGCAAAACATTGCAACTGAATTCCTAAGCTTTAATCTCAGGCAAATGGAAACCTACTTTCTTTCTTTCTTTTTTTTTTTTTTTTTAGGTTTTTTGAGACAGGGTCTCGCTTTGTGGTTCAGGCTGGCCCTGAGCTCAGCCTCCAACTCACATCACAGCAATCCTCCTGCCTCTGCCTCCCGAGTGCTGGGATGACAGGCGTGAGCCACCACGCCCGGCACTGTGGTATGTGGTGCTGGTTGCTGCTGGGCGTGAGTCTCCACACCCAGTATTGTATGTGGTTACCGGGGATCGAACCTGGGTCCTTGCGCTTGCAAGACAGGCACCGGAACCACTGAGCTAACTCCCCAGCCCTGGAAACCTTCTTTCACTCAGATTTCTGGATATGAAGGTTCATTGTAGCTATTTGTAATGTAGACATTACAAATTTAGCCTTTAGCTGGTAAATGGTTAACTATTAACCATTTATAAGTATTCATAATCATACGGCTGAATGCTACTCAGCAATAAAAGGAAATAACCTTTTGACATGACCATATAAACCAGTTTCAAGGAAATTATGCAAAGTGAAAGGTTGCATATGTATCATTTCATGTATGCAAAATTCTTAAAACTAAAGTGTTTTAGGAATGGAAACTAAGTCGTAGTTGCCCAGAAATAGAACTGAGGGGAGGAAGGCACTGCTCAGAGAGAGTGACATGGGACCCGCGCACACAGCCAGCTCTGTTCTGTCTTGACTCTACCGGAGCCCAAATCTGGGTTTGATACTGTGGATTCTTTCAACACGTCACCATGAAGGGAACTCACCAAAGGGTATGAAAGATCCCGATAGCTCTCTGCATTATTTCTTCCAACTGTATGCGAATCTACAATGATTACAAAATAGAAGTTGAATTAAGAAAATGAACCAATCAGTAAATGGGTAATGACAGTATATTTAAGGCTATGAAAGTGAAATGTATGTTTTTGTTAAAATAGCAAGTAACATAAGAGGCAGGAATGGTGCACAGGCTTGTAATCCCAGCATTCTGGGAAGCCGAGGCAGGGAGATGGCAAGTTGGAACCCAGCCCGGTCAACTCAAGGACATAGTGAGACCCTATCTTAAAGTACGAGGTTTAAAGGGCTGGAAATGTAGCCAAGTGTGAAGGCCCAAGGTTCAATTCCCAGTACTGCAAAAATAATAATAAAAATATAGGATTCACAAATATGTGATGGTCTAGAATGATAGGCCTAAACCAAAAGGATAAAATATGATGTTTTCATGTAAAAAAAAAAATCTTTATTTTTATACACATGAAAGCTGTTCCAAATTTTAGTGAAATTCCTGTCCTTGGCTTTGAGTTACACGAGGTCCTTTTGCTATACTTATGTATACTTATATACATTGGTATATATACTTATACCAATCTTTGCTATACTTATGTAAGATTAGAAGGAAGAGAGCCCTCTTCTCTTTCCCTGTCACTCCCTCGCCCTCCAAGCCCAGCTCCCCATGGCTGCTGGGCACGAGCGAAATTCTGAACCATCAAGGTGACTCAGAAGCAGCTCTCACAACGTGCGAAGCTGAAGACAGTGACAGGAACGTAATCCCTGTCTCTTGCCTGGGAAGAAACAGGACATTTGTTAATCATGACATCTTTTTTCTTTTTTAAATAAGAAGAACTTGTCTGTGCTGTCAGATGAAGATCGTTGAGACAGTCAGACTTTAATTGTGACTGTAGTTTTCTTTATTGTGAATATCAAGACATCTTTTTGGTTTATAAATTGGTTCTCTTGCTTGCTGACTTATTTTTGTAACAATATGTTGACTTTTCTGATTCCAACAGGTACAAATACTTGCAGTGAAAGGGGCATTAAGATATTTTATTAGCAATAATAAAAATGAATGACACAGCTAGAGGTCTTGCTTTAAAATACAGTATATCACTAAGTATTGTCACATCGCTATGTTTTCTACATATTTCTTAGGTAAAGTAACTATTCTTTTTATTGTTTAAACTCTTATATTTGGTTAGTTTTTCCATTAGTTGTGTCCAAAATCATACAGATTCAAATTTACTCCACATAAAAGTAATTATTAATAAATTGAGAAAGATATCTAATTATAGTCACCCTAAATAAATAAAGAAATTACTTCTACTTGAACAGAATAGTTGTTACAAAATAAGATAACAGCAGAAATGAAACCAAATACAAGAATACACATAGGGAACAAACCAAAAATATTATTGGAACTTGTCAAAAGGAGGACAAATACTCCACACACTGCACACAGAAGAGCCAAGGAATTGGAAAATAATCTGGGGAATTTGTTCTGGACATAGTTCCAAGGAGGCAAAGATACTTTTAAAATATGATAGATGCTAGGGGAAAAGGAGCCGACTGACAGACTCTGAGGTTTGTGAGAGCGTGAGAAAGTGAGAGAGAAGGTGTGAGTGAGAGCTAACATCTGGAAAATGAGCGGCTAATAATTACTCCGGAGTTGGAGAAACACACGAATACGCCGTTAACAGTATCCCTGAGATACTACTGTGAAATGGCAGCATGTCGATGATGAGTAGAATCTCTCAGAAGATCTCAGGGAGAAAAGGTTGATTTTTATGCCAGATCACAAAGTGTGTAAGGAAAATGACCATCAACTCAGAGATTTATACCCTGTAAACTTATCATTTAGGAATGAAAAGAAATGAAAGACCTCTTAGGCACCTAAGGATTAAGGAAGTTTTCTGTCTATAGACACTCACTTAAAAAATTGTTTTAAAAAGGTGTTTCAAGAAGAAAATTGAACCTAGGAGAAAATCATGACATGCAGAAAATTAGCTTTAGAAAAGAAACATTGACAAATTAGACTGGTGATGGAAGGCAGCTTCTGTTGTTGGAAATGTGAAACAAACCCACCAAAACCTCAAGGTCGCAATGACTAGACGGAGAAAGATAATGTACAATGAGCAAAGTTTACAGAAATTTACTGTGTTTAGAAGGAAAAGACAAACTCAAATTACACTAGATTCTGTTGGGAAAAAAATCTACAAGTAATCATATTTAAAAAAAAATATATAGGGCCAACTGCAAAGAGAATTGAGTTTCTATTCCCCAAAATGGTTGTGGTGGTGGTGGTGGGGACTAAGAGAAGGAAAGAAATTTTAAAATGAAAAAAATATAGCAAACAGAAAATATGCTGTGGTCAAATTAGGTCTTATTAGACCACTGATCATGAAAAAAGACAGAAGAATTTTGGTTTACAACATTTATTCAAAGACAAAGAATCTTCAAATGTTGCTTATAGAAGAATTATAAGGAAACCATTTAGGTTGAAAATAAAGGCAGGAGAGCAGATGGGGCTGGAGCGCACGCGGTGCCTGCTGCTGCGGTGCCAGGGCTGCCCCGTGGGTAGTCCCCGTGAGCTCCTCACCACAAGGCCCAGTGGTCTGGGGCAGAGGACTCGGCGGGTTGCACCACACCGCAGCCATTTCGCGGCTTCCTGGCTGAGCAGTTCTGAAACAGAGATCGCAGATGGAGTTTGGCACAAACTCATAGTAGAATTATTAGCAAATTCGAAAGAGCTGATAGCGAACAGACTGCACTCTGACCACAGCATATTAAGTGACAGACCATCCTGGGGACGATTATAAAAAGCAAAAGCAAACTAACAAATACAGTCTAAATGCCGTGTGAATTAAAAATGAGCCCACACCTACCCTGGAGGGAAGAGCCTCTGCAGATGGTGCTGGACAGAAAAGGACATGTGTGAATGAGGTCTGGACCTGTGCTTCTTACATGTGCTAACCGAAATAAAAATGAATCAAGGACACAAATGCTAAAAGAGAAACAGTCTGCTAGGGGATAAGACAGGCAAAACACTTGAAGTCACAGGCGGGGCGAGGACCTTCTGAATGACTCCTAATACTCCAAGAAATACACCAGAAATCAGCAAATGGGAGCAATCAAGTTAAAACTTCTGCATCTCAAAGGAAACAGCCAGCAGACAGAACGGGAACAAGTGTGTGCCATTCATCAGACAGAGGAACAAACAGAGAACTCAAACAGCAGATCCCCCCCAAACAAAAACCCCCGCCAAAAAATGGGTGACTGAAATGAAGAGATACTTCTCAGAAGAAGTACAGATGGCTAATAAAGTCATGAAATGCAAAATAAAACAACACTGAGATTCCATCAGACTCCAGAAATCACATACAGGCAAATACTGGAGAGGCTTCAGGGAAAAGGGACACTTCTCCACTGTTGGTGGGAACGTAAGCTAGTCCAACTATAGAGATCAGTAGGGAGATTCTTCATAACCCCCCAAACGGAAATTTCCTTTGACCAGCTAGTCCCTTTCTAGATATCTTCTAAAAGAGTTAAAAACACAATATTGCAGTGATCCATGCGTACCCGTGTTTAAACAGCACAGTTTACGACATCCAAACGTTGAGAACAGCCTGTGTGTCCATCAGTGATGAATGGAAAGAGAAGCTGGTATCTACACACAATGGAGTACTGCTCTGCCATAACAAGGACAAACTCGAAGCATTTGTAGGTAAATGGATGTATCTCAAACGATAAGGTTAAGTGAAATACTTCCTGGTTTCGCTTACTTAGGTGAGAAACCTATCATGTAACTAAAGACCAAAATAAAGGCTAGATAAAAGAAAGCAGCCTAACCTTTTTCAGGTGGTGAAGGAATCAGGAAGGGATAGGAAAGGAAAGGAGCAAAAGGGAATTAAGATGCGTTATGGGCATGCACAAACTCCTGAGATAAATGTAATCATTCTGTACTGCAAATATATCCTAACACAAAATTGTAAAAAAGCAAAACAAGAACCCCAAATAAATGACTTTCTAAAGATTCTGTTGCCAACATTGACACATGAAAAATAGGAAACTTATAAAGGAATGGCGTGATCTCAGCTCCCCATCTCCCCAGCATTTCCAGCGAAGGAAATACAAATGGCCAGTAACCATGGAGACAGGTTAAACTTTCCTCCCAAGAAATCGGCCCTGGGTGTGGCGCTGGCCTCCTATCCCCACTTGCCGGATCAGCAAACATCAAGAAGCCTGAAGCTATCAAGCGTGGGAGAGGATGTGAAAACCTAACCCTCTCCCCTCAAGTGGGTAAATACATTTTTAGATCCGCAAGTCCATTTTTAGAAAAATCTAGAAACAGCAGAACTGGGCAGAGCAGCTGGAGCCTGCTGCCCCAGCCCAAGGTTCACATCTGGGCCTAGAAACTGCAATGTTTGCTCAGAAAAACTGTCAGGAGGCGGCCGGAGAGTGCTGCAGGACCGTGAGGGGCTTTGTCCCCTCCAGGGAGTGTGGCCAGGGGTGTCCCAGCAGGAGACCTGGGTGGGGGTGTTGGCAGAGGTCAGTCAGGGGTGGACACTGCCTCACTGTTGGGGTGCTGAGCTCCTCGGGGGTGTCACTGAGCAGGTTGTACATTTTCAAACATGCAGAGCTATCTTCGGCATGTGCTGTAGAAAACCAGCTGCCCCTGGTGACGTTTCTGTTTAATTTTGACCCTTAGAGAGCCAGTGTTGGAGAAGAACGCTCAGAGAGCAGAGACCTGGCTATTTCCATGCACCTCAAGCTCGGAGATACCAGAATCGGTGAACTTGCACCTTGCCAGAAAGCCAGTCCCCAACCTTGCCAGGGACATCTCTAGAGCACTTGAGAAAAGTAGTCACAGAACCAACTAAGATGAAGATAACAGCGAGGAGGGTTCGGGCTCTGGCTCTGTGCCGTTGTATGCAGCAGTCTCACTTTGCCCTGTCTGGAAATCAGGCATTGACTAGAGTTTGGTTGGGCCCCGCAGGATTGGGACTTCATGGAAAAAATAAAGGAAGTATTTGACAAGAGTATTTTAACAAGAGTTATTTTGCAAAAGGTCTAAGTTGTCAGCAATGAACTTGAACATCAAAGGACTCCTGCCATAGGCGCCCGGCCATGCCACGGTTATCATAACGCAGGCTGTTGCTGCCTCTGTGACGCTCATGGTCCTTGGCTGCCCTGAGCTGGAACTTGCTCGTTTAAGGATCAACCTGCACAACTGTCCCTGACCAGCCCTCCGAGTGTCCTGATTCCCATTTTAGTAAAACCCGGAGCTAAGAGCGAGCCAGGATCATACGTTTCGTTTAACTGCTTCCTCTTTCCCATCCTTAGTGTTTATTTTGGTCGTCTGCTGACCTCAATCCACACAGCCCACGAGCCAGCCTGACCCGCCCCAGTCCCGGCTGGATCTCACACTTCCTTTTCTTATTGTCGATTCGTCCACTGCCCAGAGGATATTTCCTCCTTCTAGTTTTACAAAGCTCGGCCTTTAAAGAAAGTAATTTTCATGACTCTGTGCGGTGTGTTGGTAACTTTTCCCCTGTAGGACACTTTGCGGGTCCACCTAAACCGGAACAAAGGGGCCCAGCTCTGCACAGCCCTCTTCCTCTCTGCCTCCTGCTGGTGCCTGTCCTCGCGGAGGCCTGGGCTCTGCTTCTGAAGTGGCAGTGGTTTTAGGCTCACCTGCGCTGTGGTGAACCAAACACTAGATAATGAGAGTGGTGGGTTTGAGGCCTGGCTGGGCCGCCGAGGTCGGGCTCTGGCCACATTTAGAACGATCACAAGCCACTCACTTTCACCTCTGGGTCTCGGTGGCTCTTTCTCTTCCACATGGGCCTCGTGATGTCCTGGTCTTCTCCAGAGGACCCGTATTCATCTACTTTCTCACTTAATTTGCTCTTTTATTACACCAAACTGTAGTGGACATCCTGGTGGCTAAAAGCAGGGACCCCTGAGTTTCTGTTCTGTCTCTGCCCACAAATGAGACAGTGGCTATGGCCACTTACCCCTTGGAGCCTCAGTTTCCCCAAGAGCAAAGAGGATTGGGGCTGCATCTGTGCCCCAGCTGTGAGTCAGGGATATTGCCTTTGCTATGTGGACCAAAGAAAGAAAATCGGGGGAGGGTGCAGCACCCCGGATGTGCTGGCATCTGAGGGCTTTCTGCCTATTTCATTATGACTCTGAGGAAGTAGAATAAGATGGGCAAGGCCGCAGCAATGGTGGGCTCGCTGGTCAGAGGGGTTTTGAACTTTGAACTGTTTTCTAGTTCTCCCTGAGAGCAGTTCTCAAACTTGTCCATGTGGAAGGAGGAAGGGCAGAGCCATCCAAAGGACCCTGAGGGTGCTGTGGGCCCCAAACTGACAATATGATGCTGGTCTGTGGACTCCCGGGTGCAACCCCAAGACCTCTTCCCGCTCACTTCCGTCCACCGGACCTGGTGGAAGGCGCCTGTGCTCAGTGCCTAGGTTGCCTGCCCAGCCCAGGTGTGGCGCCAGGCCGGGCCACAGCTGCTTCCGGGTCAACCGGCTGGGGCTGGGGATTTCAGTCTCGGCTCGTGGCGTGGGAAACACAGAGCTTATCCAGGCAGAGGCGGAGCAAGCCAGTGGAGGGGAAGCGGACCTGGCTCCCGGCTCTACTGACTGGCTCCGGGCCAAGGCTCTTTTCTACTTCTCTCTTCAGGCCACAAAGACCCTCATGTCTTTAAAACCAGGTCTAACTTAGGCTGAAGCTGGAGCTGTCAAGGGCCCCGCCCTGCCCTGGCCAGTGCCTCCAATGGAGGACTGCGTGCCCCTCCCTCCCAGGACTTCTGTGGCAGCAGCTGGGCGGCCGGGATCTGCATCCCTGACAAGCCCGGCTGCTCGGGGATGTCACTTTGCAAAACGCCTCTTTGGAAATGAGCCTCCTCAACCCTCCTGTTCGAGCAAAAGAAACCGGAGGATTGACTGAGGCTGCTTTGCTTCCAGACAGTTGTGCAACAGTTTCTCCCTGCGGTCGAGGACGTGGAAATCGATTTTACAGAGGAGAGTGAGTGTCAGTAAAAGCGCAACGTCCCTTCCTGTAGACCGCATAGTCTGGGCTGAGCCCACCGCGGAGGGACTTGGGGGTGCGTCTTTCGAATCTCGTCACTTCCGGTCTGGCCCTCTGGGCCTTGTGTTCACACTCCTCCACGAGCTTTGCTTCTGTCCACTGCATTTTGTGTCTCAGAGCCACTGGTCTTCCCGGCTCATGCACGAGCTGTGAGGTCCCTGATGGTGGGACATCCTGCGCACTGGGCCCACCGCCCCCGCCTCTCCCAGCCCCCAGGGCGCCTCCAGCCACCCTGCACCCCGCAGAGGCCCGCCCTGCGGACCTAGGAGAAAGGAAAAGTCTCATCCCCTGGTGTGGCCAGTACAGACGGGCTCTGGCGAGCGAACGGAAGCGAAGGAAGCTGGAGCCACAGGGGGGTCACTCCCCGGAAGTCTCTGCCTCCGCCCACCCTGGGGGCCGCCCGGCAGGTGCACCTGGGCCAGGCTTGCTCCTCCCTTGCGTGACACGGGGATGCGCCTCTCAGCTGCAGGGCAGTCTGGGGTGAAGCGCAGTGACCCCACGCCCTTCCACCACCATCCCCAGCCTTCTACCCCCGAGCTAGGCTGTGGCCCTGGACTGGGCTGATGCACGGTTTGGGGGAGTGGAGAAAGGAGGGGAGGGGCAGAGGAGGCCAGGCAGCAAGGAACGCAGAAGAGGGAGGGCAAGGTCCCTGCCCGGACATCAGACGCCGCGCTGCTCCTTCCCACACTTGTGTCTCCCACGAACCCCCACATTCCTGGCCCCACGCACTGTGAGCCAAAACGGCCCCCGACTGGGCAGGACTGAGCCGAATTTCTCACTGACAAGTGATGTCACTCAGTTCTTTGGAACTTTGTGTGGAAAGGTTCAATGCGACCGCGGAATAGAGAGGTGCTGAGCAGAACCTTGGCTCCAGCAAGCAGACGCGGAAGTGGGGGGGGGAGTGGGTGCCAGCGAGGCAGAGGCGCGCTCTGAACGAGGCCCAGGGACCGCACAGCCCGGCTAGGAGCTGTCCAGGGCCGGGAGAGCGGGACGCAGCTCCCGGTCCTCAGGGCTCCGGAAGCAGCGAGGCTGGGCTCCAGCAGACACACAGCCGTGGACCTCGTGTGTGGAGTGGCTGAGCTTCCTCCCCAAGTGTCTTCTGGTGTCACAGTGGCGGCCAGCACAGGAAGTATTTTGGGATGTCAGCCAGGTTGAGCAGTTAGCATGCTCCCCAAGTCTGCACTGCGGATACTGTGGTTCTTCAGCTGTGGCTCCCTGTGCAGGGATCTGCTGGTCATCTACCTGGCTTTCCAAAAGATGCATCTGGTTCCAAGGAGCCATTTTACATAAACCATCCCTCCAAGGCTGGCAGGGACCCACCATGTTGCGCTCACAAGGGTGCCATACAGGCGGGACAGGTGCTGGGTGACCTCTGGCTCGTGGTCATCTTGCACATGTGTAGGGGTCCTGGCCTCCCTGCTGCACCCCAACAGCAGCTCCTTTGCGGGACTTTGAGGCTGTTTCTTGGGGCGTGGGCTCACCCTTTCTTCCCGGGAGCACGTCACTGAGCTTCGTGCGTCTGAGGGTCCCCAGGGCTGAAATGAGGAACCCCTCCCAACCCTGCGGGGTAAGCTTGCAGGTTCACCCCCCGGAGGAAAAGATTTTACAAGAAGTGTCGGTAAAAGCCCCAGAGGTTTGCTGGACAGAGGCAGGACATCCTGGAGAGTGGGCGCTCGGAGAGGCGAGATGACTGCAAGCTGAGCTGTGTGGGTTTAAGGGGCATCTTCAAGACCAGCAGTCCATGATGGGTGTGGTGGTGCACGCCTGTGATCCCAGCACTCGGGAGGCTGAGGCAGGAGAATCACTGTGAGTTCAAAGGAGAGACTTAGTGAGACTCTGTCTCAAAAACAGATAAGCAAGTAAACAAAAACATGGCCAATCAGAGGAGTGTCCTCACTGTCTCCCGGTTACACCTGGAGCCTCCACCCAGCTGCCTGCACCTGGGATCTGATGCCCTCGACATTGCTGCTGCTTGGGGGTGGAGGAGGCATGATTGACAGGTGAGAAAGGAGATCCAGAGTCCCAATTTATAAGCTTACTATGTCGTTAAGACCTTTAGGAATTTTTAAAAATGAGTTTCTTGGGAGAGAAAAGGGCTTGAGAACCTTTGTGTCGAGAAGCTGCAGCTAAGTGTAACCTCAGAATCCTGACGTCCTCTCTCCTTCCTACCTAGTTTTCATTTCTTCGGTCCTACCTCTGTGGTGCTTGACATCTCCCTTTTAGGGCGTCCATGACAACAACAGTGACACACCCGACACCCTGGTGGGAAGGAAGTGTGTGTTTGCAACTAAACACTCATTTCCCCAAGAGGACACCTGGGCTCCGTCCCTGCCTTTCCCCAGCTCGTAGTTCTGAGCCTGGAAGTGTGGGGTGGGGCCGGCCTCAGACTCCCCCTCTCACAGCTTGGTGACCAGTGGGAGCGAGTGCTCAGAGAAGCACGGAGCCAGCCCGCTTCTCCAGGGAGCCTCAGAGGTGGGCCGGGCTGGGTATGGACCACTGGACAGTACTTTGCTGCCCGCCCAGGCTGCTGGCCACCCATGTCCCTTCCTGTGCCTCCCCCCACGCTCCCCCTCTCAGCCAGGATATGGGTACAGCAGCTGGAGCTCGCTTTCCTCCCCAGAGCTGGGGCCCTGTAGTGCCGCGTGGCCTCTCCCCGCCCCTTGCCACCCGCAGGCCACTCACTCTGGGACCTGGCAGGTGGCTTTGCTGGCTTCACACGGGCCCCCACGTCAACCTTCTCTCTGGAGACAGAGGCTTCGCGGTGCCCACTCCACCCACACCCACTCACCGTTTCGGGTTGTTTCCTTCCCTGCCTCAGTGTCCCTCCAGGCTCTGCACCGTCCGCTGAGACCACTCAGCCTCCAGGAAGAGGTGATTCCTGGCCCGGGGGCATCAGCAGCATGAGGTGGTGTGGCGCAGAAAGTGGGGGACGCCTGTCCTCATCCCCGCTGTCCCCAATGTCACTGCAGCACGAGGATCTGCAGTGGCAGGAGGAGGAGGGCAGGGCCTGGGCTGGAGGGGTTCGGGGGAGCCGCGGGACAGTGTCACTGCGGGGCGGCCATGGTGTGGGGCGCCCTGTGCAGTACCCGGGGGTGTGTCTTGAGCCTGTTCCTGATTCCTGAGTGTGCAGATCGGAACACGGTGGGAAAAGTAGGCTCCGTCTCTGCCTCACCTCAGCCCCAGGGGACCTGGCCTTTCGGGCTACCCTGAAGAGGGGGGGTCGGAAGAAGCTCAGAGAGAGGGCACTCTACAGCCAGGCCAGACTCAGCCCCTCGGAGCCCGGCCCTGTCCCTGGCGGGAAGTGAAGGATGTCTGCTTCTGTGAGAGGCGGGAACTGGAGGCGGGCAGCATTTTGTTGCAGGTGGGGTCTGGTTAGAAGAAAGCAGGGTGCGCGCTCACCCTGTGTATCACTGTCTTCTCAAGTGTGCCGACTGCAGGGCTGACGCCGTGCTGATCTAGCGCAGGCTGTTCAGCGGGAAGTAACCCTGGTGAGGGAAATGGTGGTGTTCCTTATCTCACCGAGGTGTGACCTCCACTGACTGCCGTGGGTTGTTTGCCTCTTTCTTGCACATTTATAAGAACTCTGCATCATAGATATGGTGCTTTTGTGGGAGCCTCGCCCCTCCCCAACTCTTGTTTTTGTGTTTACTTTGCTCTGTTGTGTGCTACAAGAAGTTAAAATTTTACAGAATCAAAGATGTTCATCTTTTCTAACTTATGGCTTCCTCTGTCACTTGTTACTAGGGTAAGGGAAGATTCTGATTCTTGTACATCCCACAAGCGTTTTTGTTTTTAACTTTTTTTTTTTTTCCTAGAGAGGCTCATGGGTTTTCTAGGAACATAAGCGCACAAGATTTTGCCAATTTTTCCTTTCACATTCTCCCTGGCTTTATTGAACAACCCTTCTAAGATGACACAAATTCCCCGGGGAATGGCTAATGTCCATCCAGTGATCTTCGTTGGCTTAGTTTTAGTATTTTATCATTTAGGGGAACATTTTTTGGTGCTTTTTGGTAACAGACGTTGGAAGAAATAGATGCACAGCTTCTAATTAGAGTTTTAATTTGAGGTAACTTTAAGCCTTTGACAAACAATGTTCTAGTATATACTAGCACGATAACCTGAGGCTTGTTACTGAACTTGTTGTCTATGGCTTTGCGGGAGTGGAGTCTCTCTGAGCACCCGCCTCCCCGGTGGATGACAGGACTCGAGCGTGGATACTCCCCTTTGGGTGCACTGCTGGATTTTATTCATTGGAGTTTGGATTACTCTTTACAAATTTATAAGTGATATTGATACCCAGAATGCTTCTTTTTTACTCTTTCTTTCAAATAGGCAGGTTTCATAAAATTAAATAGGAAATTTCCATCATTTTATATGAGTGAGAATCATCTCAATATCATAAACATATTCTTTAAAGCGTAGGTAGAACTTAGCTGTGAAAAACTGTTTCTGGTACCCTCTTTGAAAACTAGGTACTAGTTTACCTTTTAGCTTTTCTCTGTTCATTGGCCTAGTTTATTTTCTACTACTTGTTGGGTTAATTTTCTTCATTTGAATTTTCCTGTGAGGTCTCCCATTTTGGGGAATTTTGGGATGTTTTGCCTTGGACCAGTATCAATAATTTGTTTATCGCTTCCAAATTTGTTTTCTTTCTCTGCCCGGATGAATGGACAGTGCATGGACAGCAAGTCCAAATCGCCAGCAGATGCACAAGCTCCGAGCACATGTGTTCCTACTAGCCATGCTGGCAGAGTGGGGTGTCGGCTTCGTGGCTGTTGTGGGGCCAGGGAGGGAGGGAGGAGAGACAGGCTCCTAACCCTCTGGAAGAGTCCCCTTAATTACTGTTTATTTCAGAAAATACTCTAGCAGGATATTTTCAATTTAGAAGACATGCCCTGTCCACCAGTCCCATTCCTAGGAACCTATCTGCCATAGAAATAGAAGCACCGGTGACTGCTGTATAAGGCCCTGCAATTAGGGGACGAACCCTGGAGAGAGGTTATCCCATACACAGGAAGTGTCCACCGAGTGAGAGCCTAGCCACACGCAGAATATTATTGTGCCTGTTAAACAGGAGGAGGATTGCAGTGAATTTAAGGCCAGCCTGGGCGACACAGTGAGGTCAGGGCCAGCCCGAACTATATAGTGAGATCCCTGTCTCAAAACAAAACAAAAAGATAAAACTAATCTGTCACTTTATTAACATTTGATAAAATTTGCTTCTGATCTTTCACAGCCGAAAACATACCTTGGGTTGGGCCCACGGCTCGGGAGTGACATGGGTGCTGTGAGTCTTGTCGTCCACCGCTGCACCTCGAACTGAGTTCTGAGTCCACCGTGCTCTCTGGGGACTTGGTGTCCCTGGGTTTCCTGTGAAGCAGGTCACACCGAACCCCGACCGACCTCACGCACAATGACAGAAGCAGAAAGGGAACAGGGGCCCGGGACAGCAGCAGCCCCCTCTGCCACTGCTCATCTCCTCTCTCCTCTCCTTTGGCCACCGCTTCCCAGAGTGGAGTCTGTGGAGGTGGCCTGGTCCATGGTGGCACTGCCAGGGTGCTCTGTGCAGGGTTGTGGTGGCGTCTGCTAACTCCTGCTCTGGGTGGACTTCTGAGGGCACGAGCGGGCAGGCAAAGTTCTCCAGAGTTCCCCTGCATATGATGGATTTCCTTCCAAAATCTGTACCTCCATTTCTTCCCCTCTCTCTTCCTCTGTCACTGGGGCCCGGTGGCTTTCTCAGCTTCCAATTAAAGAGCATTTTAGGGGGTCACTTGGACACAAAGCCTGGGACCAGAGGAAGGGACATTGGTGGGTGGATCCTGGGTACAATCATGAGTTCCCACCTCCCATTGCTCCCGTCTCCCCTCGAGGCTGCCCAGCCTGGACATCCTGGCTCAGAAGCGCACCTGGGCTCAGAGGTCAGCTCCTCATGGCCAGCAATTTAGCTGAATTTTTATGTTTAAAGAGTCTGCTGATTTTCAGACCTCGTAGGAAAAAGTAAAGTCATACCAATGTATTCCCCTGAAATTTTTCTCTTGAATATTCTTCTTTCAGCACACAAATTCTGCTGGGGTTTTTTTTTGTGTGTTATTATCCTGTATGAGTCACAGAAGACAAAAATAGCACATAGATTTTGAGAAGTACCCAGTAAGGGAATCCTTGATACAGGGATTCAGTGCTGTGTAATGTGAGGTAGAGGGAGTAAGAGGTGGGTAAAGAGTGTAGGTGAAAGAATCTGATTGGGCTTTGGGGTTGGTCTGTCTTGGCGGATCCTGATTGGGCTTTGGGGTTGGTCTGTCTTGGCGGATCCTGAACTTCTGGGGCTCGGTAGTCATGTGACTTTGTAGGTCACCACTACATTGTAAATAACTACAGGGTCAGTTCAAACATAAGCGAACATTTGGATGAAATACAGAGGGGAAATCTACCCTCCATATTGTACATACTGAAATTACAGGAGTAAAATGCTGCAGAAATAAATGAGAACTAAACTGTCAGTTTCATGTACAAGAAATAAAACTTTTTTTTCAAGTAATAAAATAAGCAGAAAAAACAAGTTGGCAGGTAAAACACATTAAGAGAAAGGATGTATTATTATTATTATTATTGGTACTGGGGATTGAACTCAGTACCTTGCACTTGAGCTCCCCTGGAGTATCTCCCACAGGGTACCTCCCACTGAGCTCCATCCCTGGCGTAAGGATATATTTATTATCTAGGTGAGTTAGGGAGCTCATGGTGTCAGACTTGGGCCTAAAAATAGCAAGAAATAGCTTGGGCAAACAAACAAATACTATTAAAAAGTAAAACAGGCTGCGTGTAGTGGCTTAGACCTTTCATCTCAATACTCTGGAGGCCGAGGCAGGAAGATCATTGTGAGTTTGAGGCCAGCCTGGGGTCCATAGTGAGACTCTATCTGAAAAAAACAAATGAAAAACCAAACAAATAAAAATTAAAATAGAGAAGACCAAGAGACACAGAAGTCAAATGACATCACAATTCTGATCTTTCTAGAGTCATTTAACATATTAGAATTATTCACAAATTAAATAGTCTTTAAGAACAACAACTAATTTTTAGTTTTACTTCAACTTTAGCCAATAATCTTTTCAAGTAGTTTTATATTTGGGAATTCATGACATTTGTGATGATGGCTTAAAAACATACTGTCCAGATTCCATCTCAAAATTTCACCAAAAGACACTGGAAGAATTATAGAAATAGCCAGGAAATTATCTTTGATCCAAGTGTTAAAGAAACAAGTCATAGAGAAGAAAATAAAGTGTTGAAGACAGAGAAACCTCAGAGTATATTTTATCTCAATATTCAAGTTTGAAACTTCACAAGAATATTGCTCAAAGACACAATTCGTGCCTCTAAGGGCTGATTGAAAACATAGAGCCTAAATATAAATAAAAGCCTTGCTAAAATATAAATAAAAATATTGTTCAGGGCTGGGGATTTAGTTCAGTGATACTGCACCTGCTGCATGAGCACAATATCCTGGGTTTGATCCCTGGCACTGCAAGAAGAAAAGAAGTTGTTAACAATACTGGTGAGCTGGGTGTGTAGCTAATTCCCTGAAATTCCACCACTTGGGAGGCTGAGTCAGGAGCATCTGTGAACTCTAGATCTGCCTAGACTACATAATGAGTTCAAGGCCAACCTGAACTTGATAATCTCAAAAAAAGAAAAAAGAAAAAAGAATTGGTTTACCACATCAGATTTTGAGAGATGTCCAGGCTTTGATTCTAGATTCACTGGCCTTTCTAGAAACCCCTCCAGTGTTGGCAGTGGTCCTTACCACTCACAGATTACTAATAATGCGAAGTGGGCTAGTCCCACCTCTGATGCATCTTCTATTTAGACACATAGAGACAACAGGTGTCTTTTTATTGTTATCTTTTTTAACTTTTTGAAATAGGATCTCATTAAGTTGCTAAAATGCCTGAGTTGGGCTCACACTTGGGATCCTCCTGCCTCAGCTTCCCAGAGTGCAGGAATTGCAGACGTGCACATCTGCCTCGGCTCTAGAGGTCCTTCTTGTTTACCAGCACAGTGGGGTAAACACTAATTCTACAGAAGAGCAAAAAGATTTCCGGGTGTCAGAAAACACAGCCTAGTGCGTCTGAAGGGAGAAATGCTTATGGGATGGAAAATCAACAAAAGGGAATTTCTGTAGCTGCCGCCAACTTTGGAGACACAGGTGCTGCTGTGAGTGATTTCGGACCCTCCCGGCCGCTGGCTGTCCGCGCCAGCACCTGTTTCCTGAAAGTAAGTAGAACCTGAAAGGGTGCCTTGTACAGCTTTTATCATGCTATTTTTTCAAAACTCACTACCAACAAGGTATCACTTTTTATGTCGGTGTTTATAATTTGTCTTATGGCATTCATACAACTATAAAGAAAGTAAAATGTTTTGTTTTGTTTTTTAGGAAAGGTCTCACTACATAGCCCAAATTGGCCTAAATCTCAGGGACACCCCCCCCCCCCCGCTCAGCTTCCCAAGTTCTGGGGTGATAGTCATGCACCACCACACCCAGCCTTATTTTGATTTCTAATAAGTGGGACTAGCTGTATTTTTTCAGTCTTTTTAATTGGCCGGTATTAATTGTACATCTCTAATGTACCTGCAGTTTTATCCAGAAGAGAGCTGTGTGAGGTGGGAGAGAGTGGGTGTATTTCACACACATTTACCCAGACGCTTGAGCAGCAGCGTCAGTGTCCTCCATCTCAGACAGGCTGTGGGTGCAGGAGAAAGTGCCACAGTATTGTTCACAGAAAGCAGGGCCGGTGGGTTGGAACTCGCTACTTGTGGAAAACTAGGTCACTTACGGGAAGGGCTCAAGACGTCATTCAGAGAGCAGTGGTTCCGACGTGACACCCCCTCCACAGTGTGCGGACGGCACAGGAGCAACTGGAATCCGAGGCCTGTGGAAAATGAATGCCAATCTGCTGCCAGTCATCCCAGCACTTGGCAGGCTGAGGCAGGAAGATCGCCATGAGTTCAAGGCCTGCCTGGGGTACACAGCAAGATCCTGTCTCACAAAACCAAAACAAAAACCAAAAAACCAAATGTCCACCGCATTGCTACATGGCAGATTATGGGACTGAAGGCTTAAGCATACTTTCTTGGGAGCTTGCATGGAAAATGGCTTGGAAGGGATGAGCAATTCAAGATGAAGGAGGGCGTGTGATGATGAGCCCGGGGCTCGGCCTGGGGCCGGGGAGCCAGACCTGCGGCTGGTTGGGAGGCAGCTGGCTGCATATGGGGGCTGGTTGGGAGGCGGGGCCACGTCTCAGCCTCGGCTGCCAACCGCCGCTGCTCTGGGCCCAGGTGCAGCTGAGGGGCCGCAGTGCCCACTAGACTTGATTCTTTCTTTGTTTCTTCTTTCCTTTCTTTTGGAAAAATCAGTTTATTTTTAACTAATTTTTTTTTTTTTTTTTTTTTTTTGAGACAGGGTCTCGCTTTGTAGTTCAGGCTGGCCCTGAGCTCAGCCTCCAACTCCCATCACAGCAATCCTCCTGCCTCTGCCTCCCGAGTGCTGGGATGACAGGCGTGAGCCACCACACCCGGCACTGTGGTATGTGGTACTGATTACTGCTGGGGTGAGTCTCCATGCCCAGTATGGTATGTGGTTTCCGGGGATTGAACCTGGGTCCTTGCGCTTGCAAGACAGGCGCCAGAACCACTGAGCTAAATCCCCAGCCCCCTTAACTAACATTTTTAAACCGGCTGTTGTAGCCAGGGTTTACAAGGAGATAGGTTTAACACAACACACATAATGTTTAGGATTATTTTATAATATTTTCCCCCAAAGTCAAACGCGGTGGAGTGTTGCTAGAGAGATGTGCAGAATCTGTCCGAGGGCCTGCATCCCACAGCCCTGTCCCGCACAGGGCCAGCGGAGGCCTCGAGCACATGGCAAAGTCTCCTGCAAGTCTGTATGGAGGCTTGTTCCGGGGAGGCGAGGACGGGGCGAAGCGAGAGAGGCTGCAGCCTCACCAGCATCAGGGTGAAGGGGCTGTGCCCAGGCTGAGGAACTGCGCTCCAGCCACGAAGCGAGGCGTAAGGCAAAGCCCGGTGCTCTCGAGGAGAACGGCTGGGTCTCCGCTGTGGAGAGCCGCGCTGGTGCCACACCTAAAAGATGGCACCGGCTTCCTTTCTCTTTCCTCCTGATGGCGCGCGCTCCCTCTGCCACATGACTCCTTGCGGGGTACTAGGCTGACTCGAGCATAGTTTGGTTGCTGCGCGGACCAGTGGTAGGCCACGACACCTGATCCCCTGATTGGCGGAAGAGATGCATATAAGGCGCTGCGCGGGCTGGGGAAGGGGAGACTCCATTATGCCGTAAAGGGTTCCTGAATAAACCGCTTGAAGAAGAGTTCCGGGTCGCGTCTTTCTTGCTGGTCGAGACGGACGCGACACTCCGCACCCCAGTTCCAACTTCAAATTGAGCACACTCGCGTTACTATTTCAGTTGCCATAGTAATCGCAGCACAATACAGCTCCAGTGAGTTTCGCGATGACAGCACAGCCAGCCGTGGCGCTAGTGGTGACCAGGACGCTGCTCCAGCTGAGGCGTGACCGTCCACACTCACACCCTCCCCATGTAGAGGCACCTCTGACTTCGGGTCTCCCTGGTAACCGACTGGCGTTAGTCACCACAACACACAAGGTTCGCTTTGGTTTGGTTCCTAAGAAATGATACATGGAGTATCTCCTCTTTCTCCCTTGTCAGGTTCTTCTGTGTAGCAAAGGATTCCACTAAAACGTCATCCTACTCTCCTAGTCCTATTTTATTTTTGCTCTCCTTTCTTTATCCAATAATATCAAACTTTAAAAAGTACTTTTTCTTGGGTACAGGATCTCTCTATTCTAAGATAGACGTGAACTCACTTAAGCTCACAGTGATCCTCCTGCCTCAGCTTCCCAAGTCCTGGCATTACAGATATGTCTACCACATTACATCCAGCTGGAAAAGTTACTGTTTATCAAAACTGCAGTCGCATATAGTTAAAGAGTTAGAGAAAACGTCCCTGACCTGTCTCCCCTCCCCAGAAGGCCCCTCGGCGCCCACTCGGGCCTCTGCTGGCCGCAGGGCTGGGGCTGGTCTACATCTGGGGGCTTCTCGATGCCGCGTGGTTCTTTGACTTCTAGGCCTTCTTTGTTTCCTTCCTGTTCGTGCTGGTGGGGACTCTGCTCATAACACCTCTCTTCTCTCTAGTCCTCTCACCATGGTGATCTGACGGTTGCTGTTTAAACTCCTTGTTATGGTGGACACTGTCACCACCACATAACCCGCCGCTGGGTTCTGTGTCCTTGTGGCTGAAGGAGGCGTCATCTCCGTCTCCTTAATCTCCTCTCCGCACTTATTACCAGTTTTCTGAAATGCTCTGGTTTCATCTACGGTAGCCCAGCAAAAGCTTTCCAAACGCTCAAAACCCACACATTCTCCATTCTCTCTGAACAGCTCTGGGCCCCTTGCTTTCCCCTGTGTGGAAAATCATCACTCTGTTGTTTTGCTAATGAGCATATTTCGTTTTTGTCTGAGAACGGAGAGATTTTTTTTAGTACTAGGGATGGAACCCAGGGCTTTGCATTGAGCTATGTTTTACTTTTTATTCTGAGGCATGGTCTCACTAAGTTGTAAATTGCCCAGGCGGGGTAACACTGGTGATCCTCCTGCCTCGGCCTCACATTTATCTCCTAGTAAATGTTAATGGACTTAAATTTCTAAAATTATCAGTATCCTACCCTGATACTTGATCTAATACCTTGGCTCTGTCTAGATCCTGTGTTGAACCCAACATTGACCTAAAACCTTGACACTGCCACCCACCTCTTTGATCCTTTGATGCTATGGGACTCTGGTGCTGAGCCTCACGGGGCTTTCCGAGTGCTTGGCATCCCCCGCCAGTGCCCTTGGCACATGGACCATCCCTGCCATCCAGGGAGTCCAAACAGTGCACTCCGGGAAGGGCCGGGATTGCTGTTCTGGGCCAGGAAGTCAAGGACCCTCGTTTCTGTACACCCCTGTGCACGGCCTGCCTGACCACCTGGAGACAAGGCTTCCTGCAACACTCCTTTCCTCTTCTCAGACCCGTCGAGTGCCTCTTTTGGACAGTGCCCCATGTACTGGCCCCTGTGGCTGACAAGCTGACTTTTCTTCCCTGACGGCCCTTAGTTACAACACCAAGATGTAGCAGTTGAGACGTGGGTCTAAGTTGGGCCCGGTGCCAACTGGGGCCTGGCAGAGTGAACCCATGGCCCCTTTAACACAAAGGATTCTGGGGTTTTTCTGGGCTCCAGGGGACAGCAGGGGACCCTGACACTCAGCCTGCTGTCACCTGACCCCCTTCCGCGTGAAGCAGAGAGGCCAGTAACCTGCACAGTGAACAGGAAGCAGTGTGAACACAGGTCAGACTCCGCCGGGCCCCGGCACTGGGTGGGGTCACCCAATGAGCCACTACCCTCCGCCTTTCCCTCATCTGTGGGCTCAGGGGAGGGAAGTCGGCCAGTTATGCTCCCAGGACGGGGTTGGTGGCCCCTGGAGAACTCTGTGCTTGGCCTGAAACAGCCTGGGGCAGTCTCAGAGTCACCATAAAGACATAGAGAAGAAATTAAACCCGTCTTATAGTTTTGAGCGGCTGAGTTTGTGGGTAACCAGATCACTTGTCCCCAGATCATTTGTCTGGTGCTTGGAAGAGATGTTCCTGCGGTGGCCTGATCCCTGGACACTGCCGCCTTCTCTACAGTGGGAGACTGGCATCTCCTCTGGGCTTATCGCGAACGTCCTGCCAGCTGCGTTTTCTATCAGGACATCTAGAGATTTGTTACTCCTCTCATTAATGACAGCACAGGCTGAGGTGATGTCCGACTGGATGGAGATACACGCAGGTCCTTGCAGATTTGAGAGAGGTGCATAACCCAAGCAAGAGAGCATAGTGTCCTCCATCCCTGGAGGCAGAAAACAAAACCTCCTTCCAGTGGCTTCTCTGTACCCAGTGAAGATAAATGCATCCTCTTGATCCGAGGCTGACAAACACCAGCAGGGACCCTATTTTGTAAGTGCGGGGCCCAGCTGCACCTGCTCACTGGTCTGTCATCTGTGGCTACTTTCTTATCTCTACAGTGGAGTGCAGAAATTGTCACAAACACTGCCTGGCTTGAACATCAAAATATTTGTTCTCTGGCCCTTTAAAAAAAAATTGCCAACCCCTGTTCTAATACATGTGCAGCCAAGTGGAGTGAGGTTCAACCTCTGCTCTAGATCAATATCTGTGTGCCAGATATCACAGCTGCATGATGGCCAGAGTCAGAGACAACTCAAAAACAAGCTCAGAGGACATGGATTACCAGCAGATGATTGATCAAAGATGACTAACCTAAGAATAAGTGGAATTAGAGAAAAATCAGAAGGTGGCACAAATAGCATAAAAACCTGCTTATAGAAATCATGGCAAAAAAATTTCCCAGTACAGGGAAATAATTCAACATATATGTAAATAAGGCATAAAGAACCCTGAACAGTCGCAGTCAGAAAAGAACCTCTCCATAGCACACCCAATTAAAGTCCCAGAAGTGTACAGAATTTTAAAAGCTGTGGGAGAAAAACAACAAATAGCTTTGTAAAGTAAGCCTATTAAAACTACTGGAGATTTTATAGCGCAAACCTAAAGGTCAGTACAGTTTGGAGGGGGGGTTCTTCAAGTGCTAAAACAAAACGACTTTCAGCTTAGATTAGCACACCCTGTAAAACCACCTCTCAAAATTGATGGTGAAGTGAGATCCCTCACCAGCCAAGAGCACCTTAAGGAATTCATGCCTCCTGAGTTGGCGTTACAAAAAGTACTCCAGGGCACTCTAGACCGACATGGCGAAGTCGGTAACACACACCAAGTGCCTGATAAGGAGCCGGAGGGTGGGGAGAGTACTGAAGCAAAAAGGAAACATAAAAGAGTCAACAACAGGAAGACAGCAGCGATAGGAATCCATCAGCATCTTTCAGTAGTAACTCTCAAGGTAAACGGGCTCAACTGTCCTGTCAAGAGACACAGATGGGCATTTTGGATTAAAAACCAAAACCCAACAGTATGGTACATATAAGAAACACATGAAATCTTTAAAGAAACACAAGGACTAGAAATCACAGGGCAGAAAATGACATTTCATGCAACAAGAGCAGACAGATGAGACAGACCAATGAAAGTCACCACATACTGGTAAAGGGAACGATTTAACAGGAAGATAAAAATGGTTTAAAAATACCTGTGCACCAAATAGCGATGCAACCTATCTCATGAAACAAATGCTACTGGATGCAAAAGATCAGATAAACCTTAACACAATCATAGCAGGAGATCTCCACTCCCACCTTTACAACGAAAGGTCTTAATTACTTTTCTCCTTGCTGAGACACCATACACAATACTCAACACCTGAAGTTAAAGGAGAAAAGGTTTATTTCAGCTCATAGTTTGTAGAGGTTTGGGTACATAGGTGGCTGGTTCAGTGGCAGGATGGCATGGCAGAGGGGCATGCAGAGGAGAAATAGGAGTCTATGGCAAGCAGACAGGAGACGGCGGAGCAGCAGCAGCAGCAGCAAAACTTCTTTCTGTCCTTTTCTACCCCAGGCCGTGAGCCCACTGACCGTGCAATGCACACCCAGGGTGAGGCTTCCACTGCTCACCCCTTTGTCCCACATCACACCATCAATCCACATTCACACGCCTCAGATCTACCCACCTTCAAAGCTCCCAGCTGTGACTACATGGGCCTTTGGGCAACATCTAGATACGAGCCACAACCACAGATTAGCAACTAGACA
Organism: Petromus typicus; assembly: GCA_004026965.1. Lineage (NCBI taxonomy): Eukaryota > Metazoa > Chordata > Mammalia > Rodentia > Petromuridae > Petromus > Petromus typicus. The sequence continues at coordinate 108,662 of PVIR01000955.1, forward strand.
GACAAAACCAACAAAGAAATATCAGAGTTAAAGCACGTCTCTAGAAAAATGGACTTAGTCCATATCTATGGGCTGTTCAGCCCCAAGACCGGATGCACATTGTCCTTAGAAGCACACGGAAATTTCTCCAAAACAGACCACAACCTAGGCCACAAAGCACACTTTAAAAAAATATGAAAGAGCTGAAATAATCCCACACATATTTTCAGATCATAAGACAATGACATTTAAAATCAATGGCAAAAGAAACTACAGCAGTTATGTAAATATATGAAGATTAAATTATACATTCTGGAACAATTAATGAGTCACAGAAGAAGTCAGACCGTTGCTAGAATCAACCAATCATGTCAGGACATCGCCTGAGAAGCTACTGACACCATGAGAACAGGCCCAGAAGGGAGTGTCCACCTCAGGAAATCAGGAGGATCCCAAACAATTAATGTGATGATGCTGATGATGCACCTCAAGGTCTCTGAAAAAGGAGAACAGCTCAGATCCAAAGCTAGAGCAAGGAAGGAAATTAGTGTTTGTTGAAGAGGTTCTTTTCTCCAGTGTCTGCTTTTGGCATTGTTGTTGAGAAACTAGAGGCTGTAGGTACATGGGTTTAGGTCTGCATCTTCCATTCTATTCTCCTGGTTTATGTGTTTGTCTGTGTGCCCAGACTGTGCTGTTCTTATTACCATGGCTGTGTGATATCTTTTGAAACTGGGCATTGCGATGTTTCCAACTTTGCTGCTTTGGATGGTTTCTGTAGTTCTGAGACAAAGCCATTGGTGCCTGATGGAGGTTGCACTGAGTCTGACGACTGGGAGTCTGCAACTTCCCACCGTGAACTGGTGTCTTCTGTGGCCTATCATGCACCAGGTCGCAAGGCCTGTGGCGAGTGGCAGGGGAGGGACCTGGGCTTTATTTATGTTTACAGGACCAGCTCCTCAGAGTCACCCTGGAACCACCCCCCAAACCTGCACCCCAAAACTGTTCCTGGAGAAGCAGTCCTTTGTGAAATCGTTCCTGAACCATAGTGGCTGGGGGTCATTTCTATAGATCATTCACTGTCTCCCAGTTTTACCTTCTGAGAACTTGGAGAATAGCATCTCTAACACCACTGACAGTAAGAGGTTTTTTTTTTAAAACCACCTTGTTTTGCCAGATCTGAACATTCTTGAGTAACTCTTGATTTAATTCTTAAGGTCTTCATGATGAACATAGAGGTTTCCAGATGTTAGGCCACTGCCTGAGCCTCAGTGCCGTACTTTCACTGTTGGCCTATATGGTAGCCATACCTGCATCACCGCTGGCAGACAAGAAGTCCATACTCCGTACTCTTCTGCTGTCCAGACTGCGTTTCCACTGGGGCATCTTGGCTGAGGCCAAGGGCCCGGGAGCCCTGCTACTTCACCATCCCCGGCACGTGGTGCCCCGCACCCACCTCTCTCCTGCGGAGGCGTCTGCCCTTTGCATGAGGAAGTTCAGCTTTCACTCAGGCTCTGCTCTTCCCTGGTGCTCGCTTGGTGGACAGCTTACCCGTGTGTTCAAATTCAGCATGGGCTAGAGTAAAGTGTGGAGGGAAGGAAATTCCTCAAAGAATTCTAGACACTGGTCAATGCATATTCTAGAATGATATCTGGATTTGGAATCTAAGCAGTGTCCTTGCTTCCACATCTGCCTTTCTTCTCTCCCCAACTGTAATTTCTCCATTCCATGCAGCCGTCTGTCCTAAGCGTTCTTTGTCCTGCCGCCTCTGTCCCTCAGGAAGCCCTCCCTGGACACCTTCCCAGCCCCTCCCGATCAGCTTCCCTTCCTGGGCTATATGATTGCCTGTGTCTCTCAGGGTCCTGCAGGAAACAGCTGTCACACTCTAGCAGGGTAATGTGGGGAAAATAATAGCAGGACCATGTATAATGAGGGTGGCAGAGAGAAGGGAGAATCAACTCCAAGAGGTGAGCAGTGGCAGGGACTTGTGACCCATTCCTAGGCTACACATGGCACCCCGTTTGTAACACAGGTAGATAAGGTCAGATTTAGGCATCTCGCTTTGTGGAACTTCATCAAAAGCTCACCACCCACCCAGCATGGGTGCTTACGCCAGCTCCCCTTAGTGCTCACCGGTGTTAGGAAGCTGCTTGGAAGGTCCGGGCGAGTGGGCGGGGCGCTTTGGCTGGGAAGAGTCACCTCCATCTGCAGGTAGAGTCCTCCCTCAGTTCCACAACGTCGGGACCGCACCAGGCAGCCCTGCTGATTCGCGAGACGCTGGGTCAGTGGCTGATTAGGGAAAGCTAACTTTGAAACTGGCTACACCCAGGTGTATGAGGTTTTATTCAAAATTTCTGTGGTTCAGTCTGTGTCTGTCCGAGGGGTGATAGAATTGTACGGGAATGTTTAACTATGAAAATATTTATTACAGTAAAAGATGCATTGCCATTAGTGTCCTCAAAGTACCTCCTTCCTTTTGAATACTCCTGGCACCGTTATGAGGTGTGATTAAAAACCCGAAACGAGCTTCGTCCAGCAGGAAGTCAGCTGCTGCAGACACGACGCTGCCGCCGGTGTCCGCCTTACTCACCGGCTCTGAGGCCGCGTAACTTCTGGCTCTTCTCCAAAGTCACACTGACCACAAAATGTCAATATGTTGAATCGATTCAGGGTGTCCAGGGAGCCACAAGGGAACAGCTAATGACACTCAGAAGCGAGGAGTGGCAGGAGCAGGCGGTGAAAATGGACAAATGAGTGGTCAAAGTGAGGGGGACTTGGAGGGGATTCGTGCGATATCTTTAATGCAGTAAAATTTTAAAGTTAAACATTCACCAAATTTTTAAATCAACCTTCATGCTTATATTCATGTCTAGGTTTACATTTACACGAATCTTTTTTTTTTTTTCTATTTCTTAGCCAAGATTTGGATCTCTAATAACTATGTAATCCCTGCGAATTCCTGTAAGCAACACCTGGGCCTCGGAGAGGCCAACTGGCCGTCATGAGATGCCTCCCTTTCTGGCTGGTACCCAGAGGTCACCTTGCACACACGGGCAAGATGAGATGGCCCTGGGAATGTGGTAAGAAGATGGACTTTCCCCTCCTGCGGCTCTGGCCACTGTCTGCTGCACACCGTGCTCTGTCTGTCCCCACAGAGCAGCCCCAGCCCGACGCCCTCTGGGACAGATCCTGAGGCCTCCGTCGGCCCTGTCTCCTCTGGCCCATGGGGAAGAATTGCACATTCTTCGCAAAAACAGCTGCTGAAGTCCGCAGCCACTCAACCTCCAGGCCCTCACCTCAGGGCCGCAGGCTGCCTGGCCCTGCTGGTCTCCAGATTTCTTGAGTGTGAGTCAGAGTTGGCGCCTCTTTTAGCCATGGTGACTCATACCAAGCCCTTGAGTGACCCCTCAGGCTGGCTCTTCTCCGGCTTGAGTTGAAGTAAGTGCTCATCGGCCCTCCTTCCTGTCCAGAGTGGGAGGCACACAGCCCTCTGAAGAGAACCTTCCAAATGCCTCCCAACTTCGTCATCCAACCCCTTTGTCTCCAGTATGGGTCTGGGTCTCCAGATGGTGAGAGCTGCTTTTGCAGTTCGTGTGTAAACTCTGTCCACCTTGGGCCCTAGCACCCCAGGAGCTGCCCTCTCGATGGCTTCCCCGTGTCATCTCAGCACCTATAGTGTGTCTGTCAGTCAGTGAGCAGCTGCGAGCTAGCACGCAGCCTCACTCTAGCTTGCTGGCTGCATCCAGGCCTGGGCAGAACTGACAGGAATTGAATCCGCTTACCCTCAGCTTTCTCCCACAGTCTTGGGCGCGGCTGGGCACACAGAGACTAAGGTGCAGGGGCACAGGTTGTCAGGGCTCAGGAGCTGCTTCCATAGGGGAGAAGAGAGAAAATGTTTTACGGTTCTCCTGTGACAAGTACAATAGTCTGCTGCGGCAGCACAGAGGCAGCCAGTGACAATGCATGTACACGTGATAAGGTGTTTGCGGGAATGCTGTGCTACTGACGAGAGTGGGGTGCAACGCCCGAACCCAGCACTTGGCTGAGAGATGGAGAAGTGAGTGACACGATGCCCCACTGTTCTGTGTCCCCTTCCCCAGGTCTCCACGCTGTGGGCCACGCAGGGCCCCTGGGCACCCAGTCGCCTCCTAAGTCCTACGATGCCCCCACCCTGAGTGCGAGCAGAGTTTCTAGAAATGTGTTCTTATTTCACATCACTTGCCTTTTCTTGCTCTGTCACCTGTTTTCTGGCCACAGGAAGCTTCCTGTGGGGGTCGGGAAGGGCCCAGAGGCAAGTCTGAAGGAACCGATGCTTTGCCACAAACCACAAAGGATATCTACTACCACACTGGCTACTGAATTCTGGGTCTAAAGTTAAATAAATTGTGTACCATTTTAAAATTCAGTTCTTCAGTCATAGAACCCACATTTCAAGTGTTTGAGAGCTGCACACACGTGCCCGGGATCACCGGACTGGCTTCGAAGTATTTCCGTCTCTGCACATCATTGTGTTGGACAGACCTGGGAGCAGAGTGGGGCCGCGGGGCTCACGGTGCAGGTCTGTGTGGGTGTCCAAGCCCTCGAGTCTTCCGGGTACAAACAAACACCTCAGTGTCATTCCTGGCCACCTAGGAGCAGATGTTGCTTCATACAGGGAATAGGCTGTATAGAGTTAAGTTGGTAAATAGCGTTTTATTTATATTCTGGCTGAACCACAAGAAAAGAGAAAAGCACTTCACAGTCTTTTGTCCTAGTTGCGATTCTGTGCCTGGTTTAGAACGTTCTGGAGTTCACTTCCTGTGGTTCTTGGGCAGAGCTTTCAGGTAGAGACAAGATAAGAGGAGCCACTTGCTGAAGTTGGGACCGGGTAGAAGGGACAGTCTAGAACATGCACGGCCCTCGCCACATGTTTGGCTGGGGAGGAAAACATGTTTTCTGGCCTTGATAAGGAAGTTTCTCTCATTTGGGTAAAATTAGGTGTTGGTGACTCCTCTGTTAGGCCTGGCGCTGTACCCTGGCGGTGGAGACAAGAGCAGTGAGCAGTCGGGTGGAGCCGTGGGCATGAGGGTAGGGACCGTAGGGTGCTCCATTTTGCTAGCTCAGGATGTAGCTGAGCACTTCTGCTGGATGAAGGAATGAGTGAATAATGAACCGTCTGAGGACAGCCTAGTGAACAGTGGAGAGTACATCTCCAGCTCCTAATATCTTCTCAAGATCACAGGCTATTTGGGGTACGGAGCTCATGGACATGACCCAATCCAGCTTCAGTCTTTACTATGTGGATGAATAAAGTGGAGTCAAAAGAAGACAGAGCATTTGTGCCAGGTTGAAAGGTTTGGGACGCTACAGCTGAACATTTGTACAGCTGCCTAGCATTTTATTTTAAAAATATAATTCTTAGGTTTTATTTGAATAAGTAACATGTTTCCATGTATCAAAGTCCAAAAGACACAGAAGGCCACCCTCCTAGTCTTGTTCTCCAGGGTCCCGTCCCATCCTTCCTAAAGATATTTATTGGCACTGGTTTCTTTTATCTTTTAGGGGAAAAATGTACATGGTTTTCTTTTTTTAGCATACTGATATGTTTTGAATGTGGAGTGTCCTCAGAACTCCACATC